>JADLZK010011300.1:0-218822 GCA_015847255.1 Hyparrhenia diplandra
TGCGCACTGCTCTGCTGGCCCTACGATCGATCGAGGAGTAGTTGGAGCTGGAGCAAGAGCATAGTGTGTAATATTATTTGATCAATCCAGCAGTAGCTCGTTGTGTCGGAGCTTAATTAGTACACATCTGTGTGCATGTGTTCAATAATGCAGCACCATACAATTTCTATAAAGCACTCCGGTCCTCGCCCTATATGAATATATATTGAAGAAGACTCCATCGACACTATTATTGTGTGTTCTCTCGACAGCTAAGCTAGCCGGCCCCAAAGACAAGAATGTCGTCCACACAGACGACCCACACTCAGAAACTAAACATTTGTGCGTATATATCTTTGCTGGTTGAGGTTGAGCAGCAGCCAGCATACAACTCGATCCTGTCTCTTGATAAAACAATTGGTTGCTCCAGAGATAATACGATCCAGCAGCTAGCAAATATATATAATACAGTATATATAGCAAGACGTACAAACAGCTGGTCTCCCAGAATTAATGATACTGGCGTCTACCTGACTAGAGCTGCCGGAGAATCCTCATATCATATCATTAATATATATATAATTCACCATCATGGATCATGTGTTTGTATCCCTGTCTGTTTCGTAGCTACCAAACGACCGACGACCATCCAAACGGCTAGGGGTATCATGCATGTGCGGATAAACTAACGCGCACGCTGTCTTGTTGATATGAGCTTTTTGACGAATAATGCCGGCAGCAAGCTACTCGCGCGGCCATATTTTAGTATTGACCATTCTAGTACAATAAAATGCATGTTTTTAAATTATAGTTCGTTCTAACTTTTCTAATCCAAACTTTGATCACTCGGCCTTATTTAAATTTTTTGTGCAAAATATCACTTTTTCTGTTATGGCTTGCTTTATTAACAAAATGATATTTAAAAATGACTTAAATTTGACTGTTTTTGCAAATTTTTTAAATAAGACGAAATGTCAAACTTAGGGTTAAAAATGTTAAACGAACTATAATTTGAAACGGAGGGAGTAGTATCTACGGAATGGACAGTGCCACGGACGCAGTAGACCTCGTTAGGTAAAAAAATGTATATATACTAACGTTGTAGTACTCAGGCTCAGAATTGCTATGGGAATTTAACGCGTTTAGATCGAGCTGTGGCCATAGAGATCCAAGCTGTTTTAGTTTTGAGGGTCATAAAGATAATTGTCCCAACAAGGATTGCAGGACCTATTTGGTACTAATTTGTTTGCTCATTGTCGTAGATTTGGTACTAATCTGAATGGTTCCCATGCATAATTGAAGAATTAGTGAATGTAAACTGTAGCAATGAGTTCTCCCGTGTGATTTTTTTTCTATCAAGTAGCAACATAGTGGATTGTTTCTATCTATAGTAGCAACATAATGGTATAGAAAATTGTGTTTATTATTAATCATGGCTAAAAAACAAAGATTAAATATCTGTGACGTGAAATAGACTTCCTGTTGTATGACCCCGCTTTTTTTTAGTTGTCCACGCTAGATTTGATGTCCTTACAGACGGGCTGTCGTCTGGCTTGAACGTGCCTTTTAAAAAAACTATTTGAGTGAACGCTTTGGACCTGTTACCACAATGCAATCCTGCCATGCATCGGTACTTCTCCACACTGGGCTCATTGCTCTACCCACTTGTGATTTGACTCGGGCCCATTTGAGTTAACGCTTGATGGGCTGGGTTTTCTGATAGGCAAGTGAGCCTCTTTTCTTTCAAAAAGAAGGAAACGGCAAGTGAGCCTAGTATATTGGGCTGCAAGCGCTATCTCGCCCCCAGGCCCACCTAGGCCTGGACTCCATCATATACGTCCATATCTGATCGGTCGGTTCGCATCAGCCCACGGCACTCGCCACTGCGGCCACTGCCAAGCCCACTCGCCGCCTCCGCGCCGCAAAACCAGCGCCGCCCCCAAACCCTATACCCCGCGCCTCCGCTCCCCGATTGCCGGCTCGGCCCTTCCTTGTCGACGGCGAGGATTCCACGTCGTGCTCCCACGCTCAGGCCTCGCGGGGCGATCAGAGACGGCAGGGAGACCCGTTCCGTGCGCTCCGTCGAGCCCAGCTTCGGCGCGGTAATTAAGAAGCAGGGGAGGAACCTGCCAAAGCGGCGAGGTCCAAAATGAGCGACGACGTGATATGGCACTGCATCCGCCACAACCACTGCAGCTTCATGGCCAAGTACGTAGTAGCCTTGTTTTTTCCTCTCTGCTCTCGTCTCGGTTTCGATTTTGTGTGTATTGTTGTTTTCCGATGATAAATCACATCTAACGGCGGCGGTTTCGTGGGTGGGTGGGTTGAGCAGGATCACGACAGGGATATTCTGCCGCAATCCCTACAACGCGACGGGCATCTGCAACCGGAGTTCCTGCCCCCTTGCCAACAGTCGCTATGCCACCATCCGGGATCATGATGGTGATCACTGCAATGCAATGCTTCTTCCTTTTTGTGTTAATTTGTAATGATGTAGTACATGGATAGAGCTGCAAAAACATGTTCAATAGCTCCCTCTTGCGTCCAAGGTCACCCAAGCACTCAACTCAGTATGGCATAGCAACTAGCAAACCAATCAAATTCAAAGCCTCTTTACTTTTGCAAACCAATCAAATTTGAATGCTGCACTTTCCCATCTATCACTAGACTGGAAAAAAAGTGAGTTAGTTTTGTAGTTATTCTTTCTGGAGATGACTAATCTTTTTTCATGGAATTAGTTAGTTGTGACTCTGGTTGTGATTAATCATTAATTAAGAAGATTGCTTTGTCTGAACCTATTTCATTCTCTGTACTGGCCATAAGGTCTGATTCTGCTGGCTGAGTGCCACACTCTGTGCTGTGAACTGTTTGTGTTATAATATAAAGCAGGGGAAACCTCTTTTCTAAAAAAAAGAAGATGAGTGCTTTGTGGAGTTAAGAATACTAGAGTACTGCTTTGTAACTATAAGTGTGTAAGTTTGTTTTCTTTTGTGTGAGAACAAATTATGCTGGGATCTTGTGGTAACAGATCTACCAATTCATTACGCATCTTTATTTTTTTCAAGATATGGACTATTAATTTTGAGGGAGCATATGCTTATTGTTCACCAAAATCTTGTTTCTGATGTTATCATGTTATTTTTCTTCCTCAAATGGTTACGCAGGTGTTTTCTATCTGTACATGAAAACTGCTGAAAGAGCTCATCTGCCAAACAAATTATGGGAGAGAGTCAAACTGTCGAAGAATTATGAGAAAGCAATGGATGTCATAAACAAGCATCTTGTATGCATCCCTAGACATCCCTAGACACTAGCTAACGTATACTGCTTCTACTTAAAATTTAGAGTATTTAGTCTAATTTCTTGCCTCTTTTTGGTCATGAAGGAATTTTGGCCTAAGTTACTTGTGCACAAGATCAAACAACGGCTGACAAAAATGACTCAGTATCGTATAAGAATGAGGAAACTTCAACTGAAAGTGAGGTAGGCACTTCTATTTTAAATACTCAGTTATAGCATAATATAGTTTAAGGATAACATAATAACTAATTCATGTCTGATTCTGTTCAGTTGGTATCACTGTGTTCTTTATATTGATTTACTAAAAAATGGTAAACAAGAAGGTGGATCCATATGTACATTTTTGAATCAATTTCTTTTAACTTTAGTAGAGCCTCTGAATTTCAGGCTGGAGACAATATTCATTTAATACCATTCAAAAAAACAATATTCGTTTAAGAATAGCAAAGAATATAGAAAAATATTCCAATGTGGAAGTAGTTATGTGTAAGCTCACGAATTTATATTGCAGATCATGAAGGAGAGGACTATTGCATGAGAAATGCCTTGTGCGTAGTTTGTACAATCCTGTTGAAAACATTAGGACTTTAGTTTTCCAGATTTTAGGTTTCTATGATTATTTTATTGTTAAAATCTCTACTCTGTTTTGGATTCCCATTTTATGCAATAGTGTAGGCTGCATCAACGAAATTTTGTGTTAACTGCTTGTTGGGTTAAATGAATTAGACAAAAGTCCTTTATTATAGGCAGGGATTTTAGTGTAATTATTGGGACCTAACCAAATGAAGATTAGACCAATGCCAAATGAAGAATTAGCTCATGCCTACTAAAACTAACACTAAGGCCATGTGATAGGCATGGTGTTCTATAGAATCCAGTTCCATCTCCCACCCTATGAATTTGAGATAGGCTTATATGTGAATTCGGAAGGTTGTGGAATCTCAAATTCCAAGCCAAATAGCATAATCCATTAAGTAGATTCCAATTCCTCCAAAATGAAAGCATCCAGACGGGCCCTAAGTGTAGTTATTGGAATTCTGAATTCTGAATTAAGATGGGTTTAGAATGTGATATGCCAAATGTTTATTGGAATTCTGAATTTTGTCTTGAGGTGTATTCTTCTGATCCTTGCTCTGATCCTGCTCTGCTTGCTCTGATCAATGCGCCATTTGTCTGTAGCTAAGTTTCATCAGGAAATGAGTCATCTTGTGATGCGTTTTTTAACTTCCGTGTAACATGATAAGTTGTTTGACATATGCCTCCATTCTTTTAGGGAGAAGGTTGTGACAATGCCCAGGAAGCAAACACAGCGTGATCTCCGGAGATTGGACAAAGCTGAAAGGGCTGCTCAACTAGAAAAGGTTATTTTTCTTATATAGTTTCTCTTTTATCATTTTCTTTGTCCATTGTCACACAGTAACATATGCTTTGTTTTCATGCAGAATATTGAAAATGAATTGAAGGAACGCCTGACTAAAGGTGTTTATGGTGACATCTATAATGTTCCCTTCAACAAGTTTGGTGATATTCTTGATATGGAAAAAGGTGAAATGCCTGAAGCTGAAGAAGAGGAGGAAGAAGTAAGCATTGTACTTAGTAGTTAGTACCTACCTGCAGGCACGGTTTGTTTCTATGTTCTTTATATTCACCAGCTTTGACATGTGTTCATTTTATTTGATAAAACAGGAAGGTGAGATAGAATATGCGTCGAAGGTGATGATATAGAAGAGATGGATGACATGGAAGATATGGAAGACTTTGAAGGCCTCAGTGATGGTAAAGATGTTTTGCTGAAACTTTCGATGTCATGTCTTATGTACTTCATTATAAACTGTCTTGGGCTCTTGTTCTGCTAGTATGTGCAAGGTGCAGCACTTGCATGTAAAGGATTATAGTGTTAAACTGTTAGTCTGTTACTGTAGTCTTCTTTTTTTTTAAAAAAATGTAAATTGGTTGCAGGAGGCACAGATGAAGATGATGTTTTGGATGATCCAGTATCAAAGAAACCCAAGGGATCATCTTCTCATTCAAAGCAAAATGCCGGGAAAAGGTCAAGGAAGGTTATGACAGAGGTAAATTTTCCATGTACCAACTTAATCTCAATATTTCCTTAGTTTTTCTCTTGCCTCTCTGAGATGTGTAGTAGCCCCGAGAGTTATCTACTCTGCCTAGTTTTTCTCTTGCCTCTCTGATACGTTTAGTAGCCCCGAGAGTTATCTACTCTACCTAAATGCCCATCTGGCCATCACAAAATTTGATTGTTTACTTGGCAGTCGTCACATATCTATGTTATAGTAAAGTGAGTTGCTTGTAGGATACTGCCCAATATTCTTGATTATAACACTGTTCAAAACTTCATGGATAGAATCATCTGTGATGAAATTTGTTGAAAGCATGCTGTTGTTATTAAATTGCCTTTGTTTGAGGAACGAAGTCAATGTTGTCAAAGTTGGTTTGGATTAGCTGAGTTCTTGGTTGGTTATAATTCATTTCTTGTCCATCTATGACAGGTGGAACAAGATGAAGAGATAAATCCGAGGCAGAGGCAAAGGGCATGAATGTGAAATCTGCAAATGTAATGCCAGTTCTATGTTGTTAGATGCCGGTAGCCACTTTTGTTGTATGTTTGATTACTTACATTCACACTGTAGCGGAGAGAATTCACCTGTGGTCCCTGTTTAGTTGGCAAGTAACTTTGGTCTTGGTTTAAATGTCTAAAAAACGGATTCTAGCTTAGTTGGATGTGGGAAACCATCTAGTTCTCGAGGCGAATTGAGGTATCTGTTTTGTAACAAATAGATTGGTCTAAGTTTTGTTTTTGTTGCGACGTCCTTTTATGTCCATTTATCTCCTTCATCTAACTGTCTGTGTGACTCGGATGGAGCGTGAAATTAGGATTAGCTGCTCCTTGGTTGGAGTATAGCACTAGAAGCGTTGCCATCGCAGGTGGGTAGCCCAAATCTTGAAGCGTTGCCATCCCAGGTGGGTAGCCCAAATCTTATCTTCCATCTCTGTTGCAGTTGTGGTTCACGGGGACGGACTCGTTTAGGCAGGTGAAAATAACATTTTTAAAAACAATCTACACCTACTCTCTCTATCCCAAATTAGTCATTTTAAGAATCTTGAGAGTCAAAGTATACATTGACTAAATTGATTAAGATAATAACATTTATGATGCCAACTAAATATTATTAGATTTTTTATTATTTATATTTTTATAGTATACCAATTTGTATAATAGATCTTTGTTATTTATTCTATAATTTTGGTCAAACTTTAAATACTTTGCCTCTACAAGATTTTTGAAATGACTTTACAATTGAGATGGAGAAGTATAACTATTCTTCCCTCCCTTTTTTTTTTTGTGGAACTTCTTTTCCTTTTCTTTGGAGCGTCATCATGACGATAGGCTGGAAAATGGCCGCATAGGCTTTTTGGTGGAACATATTATATTCTAGTAGTAAATAAATGTTTAGGGATTGTTTGGAACAGAGGAATTAAAATGGAGGAATAGAACATAGGAAAAAGGATAGGAACCAAATGTGTGAAAACAGACAGAAAAACACAGGAACAAGTCATAGATATGTGTTTGGAACTCAGGAATCTATACCACAAAAATTGGGAAAACAAAAGGAGTAAAGAACCGTTAGTGTTAGATTAATTAACAGAACTGTGGCAAAGAACTGTATGTTTGGGAATGCTCTCATGTCTGGCTTTTAAAGATAATAATAAAATTGACACTTACACTTGGGGTCCATGGTCCATGCAACACCGTTCTTATTATCCATCTATCCACCGCTCCTACCCTAGCTTTGCGTCAGGCGGTGGCTGCTTTTTTTTTTTTTTTTTTTTGACAACAAACAACTCATATATTAATATAAAGCAGCAGTCTTACACATTGGCCTCTGGAAAAGGAGCAAATTACAGAAAAGAAACCCTAGATTAGAAACCACAACGTTGGGTAGAGAAGCCGGCGAGCTGCAGCAGCATCCCGAGGACGCATAGTTTTTTTCACGAAGTGGAAGCTTGCAGTGGTCGACGGCAACGTCACGCCGAAGTATCGTCGACGGCCCAAAGGTGAAGGAGAAAGCGGCGTCGGCGGGTAAAAAGTCGTCGTCGTCGGAGCCGGTGGGAGGCTCACTACCCAGACAGTGGCGCAGAGTCTTCCTGATAAACATGTAGGGATGAAGACGGGCTGCTTGAAGGACGGAGGCGAGGACGGGGACGGTGAGCGGATGGGAAAGCGGCGGCGGATGTGGAAATGGTGGATGCAGATCCCGGCGGAGGCGGATGGGGGAGAAGGATGGAATGGAGGAGACAAGATTGCAGGGGAGCGGCAGTGGGAAGTTTATTTGTCAAACTCACTGAGGCATAGTATATACCGTCGACGAGGTAGACCGTTTACGGCGGCGATGGCGACGGCGGCGATTGGCAGCACCCGGCGGAGACTAGCCAAACATAGGCAATTAAAGAGAGAAAATAAAAGAAGAAGAGAAAAAAAAAAAAAAAACCCATGGAAGACTTCCAGGTAAGCGTCTCCCAACGATGCATGCAGTGCATCAAATGGATTGAGCAGGACACGCATGACCGATGCATGTGAGGCCTGTTGTGGTGGCAGACTGCATGGTACTGGTGGTGGGTCCCATGAAGTGTGTTGGAGACGGAAACCTCTCCTGGATCTGATCACGAGGAAGCTGCAGTGGCCCTTGGGCGGCGTTGATGAGGAAAGCATGTATGCCGCCGCCATGGGCTGGGGCGTCCTCTGCAGCAAAAGCCACGCGCAGACGGTTCGATGCCGGAGTGGTCGTTTCACCAACTCAGAAGCCGCCGCCGACATCGACAATCAGCAACAACCCGGTGAGGTGACCAGGGGGCGTGGATTGACCACCATCGGCTTGTGAGATCTCCCATGGCCGTCTAGACGCCGGCAAGACAAGCTCGCCGGAGAAGAAAGACGCTGCCATCGCCATGGACAGCACCTCCGTCGAGCCGGGCAGATGGGCGCGCACACGGGGCGGCCCAACATCCAACTCCACCGCCCTCGAGTGGGGGCGGGCCGTAGCAGCAGGGGAGCGCAGATCGACGTCCATGGCTTGAACTTCGTAGCTAGATGTAATGGCCATCTAGGCCTTTATTTGGCTAGGGAATATCACAAGGAGGAGGAGGAGGAGAAAGGAGAGGGAGAGGGGGCCGGCTCACCTGCCCTGCGCCGGCGAGCACGCCGGGGAGGGGCAGGGGGCCGGCGGCGGAAGAGTGTGGGAGAGGCTAGAGAAGGAAGGGGAGGGGAGAGGACGGCATTACGCCAGGCATTTCGCCACAAGCAGAGATCGCACCGCGTAATCTAAGTTGTCCGATGAGTTGTAGTAATGACGGAAGCTGCCTCGGACTTGTACGAAGGAAAAGAAAACAAGAGCTGGAGGTGGATTTTTCATTTCCCGTGAAATCAACATCTTTTGACGCAGGGAAGGCTCAAAGGGCTTTATGTGCGTTCCAAACGCTGCACTTGCATCCTTTTCCTTCGTAGCCCTTAGGATGAGAACAAAAAATCTCATTTAAGGAGGAGTGTTTGGATAGATATAATATTCCTCCACGTAGACATTCCATAGGCAAGTTGGACATTAACTTTGGATGTAAATTCAGTTAACCATCGTAGCCACACAAAGGTGGTTGGCGAAATATTGAACGGTTGCACCCATAGCACTGACCATGTCCCTCTAATTATGCTTCAAAAGAATGAAATTAATGTATGTAAAAAAAATGGATTATAGGAGAGACTCTCCTATAGCTTTGAACATAAGAAGGTGCCAAGCTTCTCAAACCGGGTCGGACGGGGAGAGTCCAGGAGCTCACGCTCTACCCGGTCACATCGTGAGAAGCTTGGCAAGATTAATGTATGTAGCCTAGAGACATACAAGATTGTAACTAATTTGTAAAAAGAACATTCTATATGTAGCAAAGGTCCATAAGAGACTAGAAGTGATCAATCTCTCAATGTGCCATAATGCTCCCCTCCATCTCCAAGACCCACAACCTTTGTTCTCCATATTCCTCATCTTCTATAATTAAGCTTTCTCTGCTTACATCACCTTGTTTCACCATCGTTCACTTGTGGCAATGAGTCATCATGGCCCATGCCCATGCTAACTTTTCTATGCTAGGGCATCACTATAGCGCTAATCACCTGTCCCAGGGCCTCCCATTAAGCCTAGAGAATAACACAAATCTAGAAACACAAAGCCGGCCTACTTCAATATAATTGGTGTCTCATGTATGGCATGCCCTACTTCGATGCAAAATTCTTATGGTTAGCATAATTACAACGTATTAATTCCTACTTTGTGCTGCTATAGTCATCCATGTCATCTTAACAATCAAGCCTTAGTTGTTTGCAAGGTTATGATGTCACACTACAATATCAAGGAAATGCTAGCCATGCATGATATCCTTTTCATTGTATCATCATCTACAACATTAAAGACTCAATGAAGTTGTGAGATATAATAAAGGTCGCAAGGAGCTCAATGCCATGTTAGTATAATGGTAGTTTGTCATTACGATGCAATCAATATGCAATCATTCACCATTTTCATAGTGCCATTTATATAGGCCAACCAGCATAATATGTAGGACCATGTAAGTTCCCATTCAATACCATATACAATACCATATCGTGTCATATATAGTTTATCTCAAACCCGTTTTCTTACATTTGTGTAATACTTTTGCTTGTCAATACATTGTTTTGTGTTGCCATTCTTAGTATATATGCTTGATCCTTTAATGAGCAGCACCTTAGATAATTAGTCACTTTTAGTGATACATGTTTCATCCATTTTGTACCAGGAATGTCACATGTTTGCCCAAGAGAGAAGAGTGGCATTAGAAACCACACACAAATGGAGAAAGCATTTAACTATTTTGGAGTCGTTGTTTTGGGCAAACATTTTACCAAATTCTTAAATCCATACATATGAGGCACTAGGCAGTACAAACTTTTTTATAATGCACCATAGGTCTTCGAGACTTTTCCTTAATTCCCATATGGATTCATGAACTTCCAAAGTGATATGAATCATTTAACTTTTCAATACTAAACATGTATCGTAAAATAGATGATTATGTGTTCAGTATATCCCAATAGAACAGATTGCGGGTTGATTTTTTTTAAACTTAAAGGTCGTTTTACGCAAAAACAATCAATGCCACGTGGCAACACCCCGAAGCTTTCGCTACGTAGGAGCAAAACTGTCGAGGCACGTGGCAACGCCCTAAGCTTTAGCGCCGGCCGCCGAGCAAAACAGCCCAAGCCACGTGGCAATGCCCTGCGGGCTTTTCAAGGCGCTTCGCCCGAGCAAAACAGTTGATGCCACGTGGCAACGCCCAAGCTTTCGCACGCTCGCGGAACATTTCACGGTAGGCTTTAACGAACCCGATTTATTCGTGAATTTTTAAATTGCAAGCCCATGATATTTGGGTCTCGAGTTGCTGTCTAGTTTTACAAGACCAAGGTTACATATGAATATATGATTTTACAAGACCAAAGTTATATATGAATATATGATTACAATCAAGTTATTGTCTAATTTACAAGATATTTATATATTGTGATTGCGTTTTTATACAATATATATATATTCTTTTTCGGAAGACTGGACTGGGGTTTGTTTTTCTAGAGTGGGAATTCGATCCGCCTGATATTTTTTTCTCTAATTAAATCATGTTATAACTGTCTCTTTTGTTGGTAAAAATCATTTTTCCCCCAAGTATATCAGTGGAGTTGGGAGGACCCCTGGATCTCAGTTAACCCACAATACCGTAATCGATCTCCCTTCTCCTTCGACGCTCTCGCCCCGCGACGCGACGCGGGCCGCCCTAGCGTGCTCCTCCCTCTCGTCTCGGACGATGTCCTCCTCCTCATCGCCGACGAGGTGAGCTGCACACCTCCTCCACTTTGCCTTCGGCGCTCCAGTGCCGCCACCCTCGCCGTGACGTCGGCATTCTTCACGAGCGCCGTCGCGCCGTCGCGCAGGCCGAGGACCTCCCCGTCGTCGGATGCTAGGAGTCCCCCCCGCAGCGGATTCGGCTCCTCCCCGATTCGGTTCGTCGCAATCCAAACCGCTCTACCCTACTATTGTTTGTGATTATGTTATCTGTTTGGGCATTGATCTTGTTTGCAAGTCCATTTTTTCCCCTCCTAATACAATAAGATTACTGTTCTGTTGATTCTTTCGTGAATTCCGGGAATCGATTCTGTTCCTGCAATTCCTTATGGCATCCAAACATGAATTTTTCTGCATTTCGAATCCGATTGTGATGATTTTAATGGAAACATAATCTGTTTTTAATGGAAACACGGATATTGTATTCAGTGAGAAGTGTAAGCCTAGATATACATTCCTTAAATGTGGAGATCCGGTGAATACTGTATTTGACATTATTGAGAACTATGTATGTGCATTGTTCTGAACATTTGATGAGCCCCCCTTCCATTAAGTGTTTTTGATTCAAAATACAGTAGCTAAATCCAGCTCTGAATCCCCTTATTTCTTCATTTTTGGTCGAGGCCTCCGTTCTGTCCATGCCCTGTCAAAGTTTCTTTCAAAAATGTCAAAGTTTCAGAGTTTTATTCTTGCTTTATGATTTTTTGATAAAATATTCTTGCTTTATGATGAAACAAGACTCATAAAACTTACCTGCAGATATGGAGTGCAACAGAGATGACGCGGTGCGATCAAAGGATATTGCTGAAACAAAGTTCATGGAGAATGATATTGCGGGTGCAAAGAAGTTCGCTCTCAAAGCGAAGGCTCTTTTTGAGCCACTTGAGGGCATTGATCAGATGATTGTAGCCTTAGATGTCCATGTAAGGGCACAGACAAAGATTGCAGGGGAGAATGACTGGTATGGGATCTTAGAAGTGACACCAACGGCTGGTGAGGAGACAATCAAGAGGAAATACAAGAAGTTGGCCTTCCAAACTCATCCTGACAAGAATAGCTCTGTTTGTGCTAAAGCCGCTTTTAACCTCATCTCAGATGCCTGGAATGTGTTGTCCAATACTGCTGAGAGGATGATGTATGACAACAGGAGGCGTATGCGTGCCATGGCAGTGCATCAGAATAACTTCAAAGCAACTGCCAGTAACACTTCAAACTCCTCTGTGTCAAGTGCGAATAGATTTTGCGACAGACAGAGAAAACCGCACCCCACCTCGCCCCGAGAAGCAACAGAAACATTCTGGACACAGTGCCGCTCATGTATTATGACCTTTCAGTACTCCAGGGAATACCTAAACCACATTCTGAAGTGTCATAAGTGTCATGCAGTGCTTGTTGCTACTGAAGTTGAACCACCAACTTCAAATGTTCAGTTTTACCCTTGTGAGCCTATGGCTACTAATAATAACATTGGTGGCAATACAGTTCCTGGCATGGCTGCAACATGTGCACAAAGTAACAGACATACGGTCCAACAAACATTTGACAGTATTAGAAAAGAGGAGGAAGCTGGGACTAGTATTCCAGCAAATAAAGAAGCAAATTGCAGAGAAGTTCTGCAGCACGCTGCAAGGAAACATGCACATGCAGTCTCTTCTGCCAGACGAGCAAATGCAGCAACAAGGGTGCATGAAGCTGCAAAGAGAAAACATGCCAATGCTGACAAGCAAGGAACCTGTCAGTCAGCAACCCCCTACCCTGATGGTAATGGATGCAAGCCAGTATGCCCAGCAAAAAGAAAGCCTCGCTCAACCTCTGAAACATCAGGTGCCAAGAAACGCAAAGTGTCTTCTGGTGGTTTTAACTCTGAATCTTCTTGTAACACTGGAAGGACCAGCTTTGGCAGAGAGCTCATGAAGTTAGACATCCGTAGCATTCTAATTGAAAAGGGGAAGCTTCAAGCTCAGAAATTGCAGGAACTCAATAGCAAGAAAGCCAATGTGAAAAACAAAGAAAAGATGCAGAATAGTAAGAAAAGCAGTGCAAAAAGGGCATGCAACATTGAAAATTGTGTCAATAAAATTGAGATGAAGCAAAGCAGCAGTTCAGTTGATCCAAAAACAGATGTCCTGGATTTAGTTAGCAAAAGGGTTGATTCAGAAGAAAAAGGAGAGGGAGAAGTGCAGTAAACAGGTTGGGTTAGAAGAAAAGGTGAAGTCATGGCAATGGAGGATACCTGAAGTACGCATAGTATACACGAGGAGAAACCGCAAGCAACACAAGAAGGAACTGGGAGATGAAGTAACTGGTGCTAATCCGGCAACAGAGCACCATACGCCTGCAAAATATGGCTGTTTGAACCAAGAACCGTCTCCTGATGAAGGCTCTGACGAAACGCCTGTCCCTGACGCAGATTTCTACAGTCTCCCTGATGCAGATTTCTCCAGTTTCGGTGATCATTCGGAAAGTTTATTTCAAAATGGTCAAGTATGGGCCATGTATGATGAAGAAGATGGTATGCCTCGCTACTATGCTGTGATAAGAAAAGTCATTTCCACCCGCCCTTTTAAAGTTAGAATAGCTGACCTCAAAGCAAATGACTGCAATGAGTTCGGAGCCTCTAATTGGATCTCATATGGATACTCCAAGATCTGCGGTGAGTTCAAGGTTGGTGTGTCCAGACTTACTGACCAAGTGAATATCTTCTCACATAGGGTCGAGTGTGACAAAGGTCCAGGAGGCATCATCAGAATTTTTCCTAAGAAAGGTGATATCTGGGCTCTGTACCAGAACTGGTCTCCTGACTGGGATCAATTTACACCTGATGATACGATTTACAAGTATGAACTGGTTGAGGTTCTTGATAGCTACAACCCTGCCAAAGGCATTTCTGTGATGCCTATTGTGAAAGTTCCTGGGTTCGTGTCAGTGTTTAAGTCCCTTCACGATGCACCGAAAAGCTGGAGGATACCAAGCAGAGAGATGATGCGGTTTTCACACCAAGTGCCATTCCATGTCCTAACTGGAGAAGAAGCTCACAATGCTCCCAAGGGGTGCTACGAATTGGATCCAGGCTCAACTCCACAGGAGCTTCTTCATGTAGTTCCACCACCTGGCGATGCTAAATAAGTTTGCACTTGAAGCTGGAGCTTGCTCTGTACTTAAGTTTTGTGTTTTAAACTTTTTAATCCTTTGACCTAGCAGCAGTTCGGGTAAGCTGTTTCCTTTGTTTTGAAGTGTAAATTACACACCCTATGTCGTGCTGATGTAGCAGGTTACTATCAGGATTTTGCAGATTTAAATTGTCGTGTACAATGTGCTCAGTTCTCGTTCTCGATGCAAGCTTCGAGAGCTTTAGAAATCCATGGCTATGCCTTTCTGTTTTCCCAACACATTTGCACCTCAGTATGTGATTTTTTTTCCACCGTGCCTTTTTAACTGTTAATTATGCTGTTATTATGTTTCCACGCATTGATGCTTGTCAAAGTTGATTTGCAATTGTTTTTTTCTCCTTAATATGCCTCGCCTTTCCTACAGTTGACGTCTTCGTTTTTCCAAATATGCGATTCATTGATGCCTGTCAAAGTTGATTTGGCATTGTTGATGTCGTGTTTGTTTTTCCAAATATACGATTCGGTATGGACAGCACGAATCAATTATTCAATTAGTACTAGCTAGCTGCAGAGGCATCTTAGTTTCAGAAAGCTCTGGTTGGAAAATTGCTGGTGCTGTCCAGCAGCCAGTAGGAGCTGAAATCATACATTTTTTTACACCGTTTGAGCTTATGGGTGGAGCTTTATACCTCTGAAATCAGAATCGTATACAGTAGGTATAATAATTAAGTAATTGTTCTGTTCTAAATTATAAGTCGTTTTTTTTTTGGTAGATACATGTAGATAAATAGTAAAATGGATAAACAAAGAAAAGTCAAAACGACTTATTTTGGAACGGAGGGAGTATATCCCTACATTTTTTGCATCAACATTATATATATATGTATAGGATATTATTCATCTGATCAATGGTTCTTGAAATGACAGAAATATTAACGTTGCTCGGCGAAAGAAATATTAGGCCAAGTCACAGGGGACCGGATCAAAATGCTGTCCCACCACTGCCTTTTTGAGTTCGTGGGCCGATACGTATGTAGGATACGGCCCATCCAGCCCAACAAGCGGGCCGGAAGCCGGAACGGCAGTAACCTGCCCACCCCGGTGCCCTAAAAACCCCTCCCAACCCCAGACCGCTTCGCGCCGCGCCGCCTCCTCACTCGCGCAACGCCGAGCCGCAGGCGCAGCGAGCACCCCGCTTTCCGGCCGCCGGCGGCAAGCCTACGCGCCGTGCTGCCTAGGACGCACGTGACGCCTAAGGAAGGGGTGTATTTGTTTTCAGCTGAGTTGATTGGGGGACTCGTTCTAGGAGGAGATGTTGGTGCTCTTCGAGACCCCCGCGGGGTTCGCCCTGTTCAAGGTGCTTGATGAGGGGAAGCTCGACAAGGTCGAGGTGAGTGACCGCCGCTGCGGATTTCTAAGTCTGGCTTCGATTGGTTTTGTTAAATTTGGTCTGTTCCGTGCTTGTTTTTGAAAGTGTCTGTGCTGTGTCTTTCTGTTTCTGTTTGCAGGATCTATGGAAGGAGTTCACAACGTCGGACTCAGCGAGAAAGGTTTGTGATTCTCTTAACCTTAGGTGGACAAACGATTTTTGCTTCTGTACCGTAGTTTTCTTTCTGAGTTCTGACTATTATATTGAATTTTCGTGTAGGTGGTTGAGCTGAAGGCTTTCAACAAGTTTGAGAACACATCTGACGCCCTATCTGCAGCAACCCTGATTATTGATAGCAAGCCTAGCAAGGGTCTGCGCAAGTTCTTGCAGAAACATTGTGAGGGTGAAACATTAGCTGTTGCTGATTCTAAGCTTGGAAATGCTATAAAAGAAAAGCTGGTCAGTAGTATTTGTCAATTTGTTACATTTTTTTTTTTTAGAATGCAGAGCCTTCCTTACATTTTTGTTGTGCCTTACATTTTTATTGCGCTGTTGCAGAAAATCGACTGCCTTCACAATAGTGCTGTGATGGAGCTGATGAGAGGGCTAAGAAATCAGCTCACTGAGCTTATAACTGGGCTGGGTGCACAAGACCTTGGTCCAATGAGCTTGGGATTGTCGCACAGCTTGTCTAGATATAAGCTCAAGTTCAGTCCTGAGAAGGTGAGTCTTTTGTCAGTGCTGCTGGCCATCTTATTTATCATGTTGCTATGTGCTCTGTTTCTGGCTTTTATTGTGTCAGCATTTTTTGTGCTTGGCATGCATTATTTATCATTTTTCTTATTGTGCTCGTGCATATTTATCCGTTGATTGCCCTTTGGTGTTGCTATGTTATATAGCTTACATTTGTAACTCTTATAATATGTAACATCTAGCAAGTTTTGATTATTCTTCTTGATCTTTATTATTAAAGAATCCATTTTGACCTGTTTATGTGACTCTTTATTGTTTCTGTTCCACAGGTTGATACCATGATTATTCAGGCCATTGGCTTATTGGATGATCTTGACAAGGAGCTTAACACTTATGCCATGAGAGTTCGTGAATGGTATGGTTGGCACTTTCCGAGCTCACCAAAATAGTTACAGATAATATACAGTATGCTAAAGTTGTGAAGATGATGGGCAATAGAGCTAATGCAGTCAACCTTGATTTCTCTGAGGTAATCATTGACATCCAAATATGATCTCCATTCTCCATGTGACCATGCGTATTAAGGAAGCTGTTTAGTAATAAGCTCTGTTGTTTTCAGATATTGTCAGATGAAGAGCTAGAAACACAGCTAAAGGAGGCTGCAGTAATATCCATGGGAACAGAAGTTAATGACCTTGACTTGTTAAATATCAGAGAGCTATGTGATCAAGTGTTGGCCCTTTCTGAGTACAGAGCGCAGCTATATGAGTACTTAAGAAGCAGGATGAACACTATCGCACCAAATCTGACAGCGCTGGTGGGTGAATTAGTTGGTGCCCGCCTTATTGCGCATGGTGGAAGTTTGGTAAACTTGGCCAAGCAACCTGGTAGCACAATTCAGATACTTGGTGCAGAGAAGGTTTGTTTACTGCTTATGAATGGTTCTGGAACATTGTTTTAATTTGTGGCTCTTTTTTTGTGTGTATCTACTATCTGGACCTTATGTGCATTAATGCTTAGTATGGCATATGTAAACATTATTTGCTTATGTTGTCTGCTAAAACCGTCCAAGATCTTGCAAATCATGTGAATTTCTTGTCCGCGTCTTCTTTTTTAAAATTGTTTGTTCACTAATAATGTTGTAGTGATTTCAATTGATGGCACGTGTTAAACTTTATTTGCTTATGCTGTCTGCTAGAATTTGCTTTCTCCAGTAAGAAATAAAGATTGTGTTTCTCTACAGGCTTTATTCAGAGCTCTAAAGACAAAGCATTCTACACCTAAGTATGGGCTCATCTACCATGCATCCTTAATTGGTAAGGCTTCTCAAAAGAATAAGGGAAAAATCTCTCGTTCTCTTGCTGCAAAAACTGCTCTTGCCATCCGATATGATGCGCTTGGTGATAGTGAGGACAACTCTATTGGCACTGAGAGTCGAATTAAGGTATATGAACTGTAGAAATCATTTTGCTTTTCATAATTTGTATGATATAGATGGCCTTGTGACACGTTACAATTGAACAGCTTGAGACACGGCTTCAAGTTCTTGAAAATAAAGAACTTGGGAAATCTGCTGGTTCCACAAAAAGGAAAGCCCAAGATAGAAGTGTATGAAAAGGACAGGAAGAAGGGTGCTGGGGCTTTGACGACTCCTGCTAAGGTAAGCTGTGTTTTGACATGTTGCTCTCCAAGGTGGAAAAAAACTTGAGCAGTTGGGCTGAAATCTTGGCCGACACTTCAAGAAATAATATATTCTCCAGAACCTTGTGCTGTTCTAGTATTGTATTGTTTTAACTCGTTACTGTAAAAGGGACCCAATCATTTTGCTAAACTATCCTTAGGAAGTACTCCTTTTATTTTGCTCTAAAAGTACTTACTGTACTAAGAAATGTGTTTTGATCTGATGCTTTGCTTTTGTTTTAGACATACAATCCTGCAGCTGATTTGGTGCTTGGACAATCCACTGAAGAAATGCCGAAGAAGTCAGAATTGGCTTCAAAGAAGAGGAAACATCATGAGGCGGAAACTGCACCATCAGCAGAGCCTGAAGAGGAGGCAATCCAGGAGGATGGTGATCAGGAGGATCGGAAGAAGAAGAAAAAAGAAGTCCAAGGAAACCGAGGAGACTCCTGCTGTTGAAGCTGATGGTGAGAAGAAAAAGAAAAAGAAGTCCAAGGGGGCCGAGGAGCTTGCTGTGGCTGCCTCAGAAGGTGAGAAGAAGAAGAAAAAGAAGACATCTGACAAGGATGGTGAGGATGTTGCAATGCAAAACCGAAGCGTCTGCTAAGAAAGATAAGAAGAAAAAGAAGAAAAGGCATGCTGATGATGAGTGAGGTGTTTACTCTTTATGGGAAAATAATGAACCAGAGGCTGGGAATGGCTTGTTCTGAAAAAATGGTTATCACAGGGTTAGAAACCATGTTGAGTTTAGTCTAGTGTTTTCGGACCCGGATTGTATTCAAGTACTTTCACTTTCTGAATGGCTATGGTTGATTGATTTAAATTTTCCTGTTGCGATCTCATAAATAAATTAATATGATGATTGCTCATCGTGACTGTGCTGATGAGAGGCCTTCCATGCTCGATGCTGGAGAGATGCAACATGCAAGTTCTCTATTGCCTGGCACCCCTGCGATTCTGGAACGGAAGCTATATTTGTAGCATAGCCTTACGGCTCCTGTTCCTTGACGATAATAATTCGCCTCCATTCTTGTTATGGCCTTACGGCTCCTGTTCCTTGATGATAGTAATTCGCCTCCATTCTTGTTATAGCTGATCAGATCATTCATCACATCGAAACACAGTAGAGCATGCTTGTAATCTTGCACATTTTGCTAAAGAAGAAATTAGAAAAACTAGAAAACCCTGACGCCAAAGATTCCATCAAAAGGTAATCTTGTACATTTTTGGAAGTGACGGAAAGGCACTTGACTACTTGAGGTTGCCTCCTTGAGATATTTGAACCATCTATCTAAGCTCCAACGTGTTGCCAGTGTGTCTTAAGATGTCTAGTTTTCTGCTAGTAATTGTGTTCTACGATGCATGATAGTATCTGTTTTTCTGCGTGATACAAGAGACCTGGATATATGTGTGAGCTTTTTGTACATCTGAACAGGAATCAAATACGGTTCCATGCTTTCTGGTGAGAGATTTCAGAACATAATAAGATACGAGGATCAAGAAGCTTTTCCAAATATCCCTGCATCTACATTACATATAAGATACTGTGCATAAGAAACCTACACTTTTGACATGGGACTAGTGTAGAATGTGGATGTCAGAATGACTGGAATCATACTAAGTGGCATCAAACAATTCAGGTATCAAAATAGCATCAAGTAACACAAAAATTGTAGGCAGCCTGAAACAGAAGTATGGGTCCATGCACCAGAAACAAAACATTAACATCCCGGTCTTTATTGTATAATAAACTCAGTTCTGGGCAGGTAACTGCAAGTTCAGAAAGATTACAAACTTAACAGGACACAGACCAAACATACCAAGACCATACAGATGCCTAGTGTTCCATTTTTGACTTCCTAGCTTGCCCAATTGATGTAGCACTGACCCAAGTAGCAGCAGGTAATAAAAGGAAATGGTTTGATTGCTTCAGCGTGATACAAAACAAACCACAGTGATGCGGTTTTGCGGAACTTGTCACAACAACATAGAAATATCTAAAGATAGACCAATGATATGAAATGACTAAAATATTAACGTGCTGGACCAAGGAAGGTAAATTCCATGTCAGGCCAAGGCACAGGAACTGGATCAAACGCTGTGCCGCATGCTATCCATTGCTTTTGCGGCTGCATGGTAGCATGCAATCAGGAACCTTCTGCCACTCCCTTTTCAAAAGGTTGTATGTAACGAGGCGGTTCATACGCTTCGCCTTCAAGGAGAGCATGAGCAAACCACTGTTGCCCAGGCATGTCATCTTCATGTGCTTACCATAGAACTCTAAGCACCAGATATTTGGCATTCTGTCCACCTCCTTCCAGAGGAGAGTCATCTTCTGCAACTCCCATATGCAGACGCAGGTCGCTGCATTTTTGCACAGCAGACCCACTAGCATAACCCTTCCCTGGAACTCGGCAAGTGTGTGATCAGTCAGATGCAGTGGCAGTGGGATGGCAAATTGCCTCCAAATCCCGGTGCTTACATCATATGACAAAACACCATCTGGTTCTGCGCACATGAAGTATAGCGTGCTGCCAACCGCCACAGGCTGTGACCTGAAATTTAGAGCAAGTGGAAGTTTGATGCTCTGAGGAAAATTTCCAGGGCAAGACCACACATTCTTTGTAGAGTCATAGACTTCATAAGTCCCATCGTTTCCTAACCACATTACTTTGTAGCCATCACTAGAACTTCTTCCATTCAACACCATCCCTACCGCAACTCTAGACCACCCGTGGACTGATCTTGGTGGGATCTCCTTGAGTGATTGCATAAGAGGATTGCATATGTAGAAATTCTTGTGGCTCAGATCCAATAAACATACAAGGCCACCCACAGATGCCACTGGAATAACTATCTTTGTAGGAGTGAGAGGAACGGATGGGTGGTGCCATTTCTTCAGTGAAGGATCATACATTGCAACATTGTTGTTTGCATTCTCATGGGTGATTGTATACAACCATGGCAATCCACGTGGAGCTTCAGAGTACTGATGAGAGAAACTGTCTGAGCCCAATAGAGAAGACCACTTTCGGCAGACAGTGCGGAATCGAAAAATTGCAGCAACTGGAAGCCTTGCAATGACAGTTTCAAAAAGATCTTCAGGGAAATCTCTCCAGATCTCTTGTTGCATTACTTCAGTTTTGTTTGAGGAGGGTGCCTTTTCACGGTTTCGATCTCTCCGCGGTCGCTTGCGAAGGGGAGATTGGTTAGTTTCCATTATCTTCAGTAATTCCGAGTTGTATCCAGACCTTCCCCCACAATAATCATCCTTGATTGAACCATGTTCGAAGTCAAGTAAATACCACCTGTAAGATATTGATAAACCCAGTTAGTCCATCTTATTTATGGGGAAACTAGTCCAGAGAGGGTATGAACAAGATTTTTTTTAACTGCAAAAGAAAAGGCATAATATAATCTATAAACCCCAGTTTAGCTGTTTACAACTCGAAGCATCGTTTTGGACAAAAATGCATACAGAAGTACGAAAGCGTCATGTGAACAATTTGACAGAATCACTTGCATGAATGCACGATTCACTAAAATAGCCAAACATGCAGCTACACGATTACACTAAAAAAATGAGTACTTTGAAACTGTTTTTCTCTGGCTTGTCCGATGGGAAATAAGAATCTATCAACTAGTTGGTTTTCTGTAATGCATAAGTATCAATCATGTCATCCATTTTTCCCATCAACATTCATCGACCCTCTCAGGCAAAAGCCTAGAAAGGATATTTATATTATTTACCAACCAATCAGAAGTGCCCTGATCGACCAAGAAAATCATCAGTAACAATGGTCCCATGTGAATAATCTATTACTTCCTCCGTTCCAAATTATAGTTTTCTTTTTTTTTAGATACATTGCTTTTACTATGATACATACAGATAATATAACTAGGTGCATAAGAAAAAAACAATTTTTACGGGATGGTATTAGAAGTCGTTTAGGACAGCACGGTCTCCAAAACACAACTTTGACCCCTTATTATTATAAAAAATATTTATAGAGATGTGATATATGTATACTTTTATCAAAGTATTTTTTAAAACAAAACTCATATAATTTTTCATTTACAAAAAAACTTTAAAAAGATTTATATTCCGAACTACCATCCGGAGGAAGTATCTAAAAATTTGTGAAACAATTTGGAACAGAGGGAGTATATTCTTGTGAAGGGAAACAGAAGCACAAATGACGGGATCCTATGTGAATATGAGGTAAGTTGAAGCTGAGAGGATATTCCTTATGGTCTGACAAGCAATGCAGTGAGGACCTGTTTGGATTACATTCAGGCAAGATGCAAGAAGCTTTTTCCAGGTGTCTGAATGGGTTCTGATCGATGCCTAGGCGTCCACTTGCCTAGGAGGAACCTTCAAGCAAATACACCCTCATGACCTAAGCAGGCATTGAACCAAAACTTGGAACTCGAGAATGCGCTTCTTATTGCCAAAACTCGATTTACATGCTGCAGGATGACAGGTAACTTTCCATAGAACAAACCCAGAAAGTCTAGCAAAGCAAAGAACTGCAAGCACGATGCTTACCAAAGCGTGCATAAGATCAATAGCAGTGACATAAGTGTTAGAATTAGTCGCAGCCACAGGAAGGGCATATTGCGTATTAGAATGGCATCTCGTGTTTCCACCGCATGCCCAGCTGAGCAAATCACATATTAGAATTAGAATGGCGCCTCGTGTTTCCACCGCATGCCCAGCTAAGCCCCGGCAGCATATGTTTACCAAGTCTACCTCCAACTAATAAAAACTAGTAAAGCACGTGAGTCGTGAGGTAAGTTGATTTCCTCGTTCCCCCTTTTGCTTTGGTCCCCTCGCCAACAAAGCCCCAAAGTCAAACTGACTGGGATATGTTAAGATTATCATCATCCGCTGTCATGTGAGCTAAACTAAGCTGGGGTGGAGAACTTTTCCGGGCTCAATTCCATTGGGTTGCGTAAATAATCTTTGTCCTATGCATGGGGGCAATGCCAAAACCTGTGACCATAAACTAGCAACAGCGAAGGAAGTCAGCAAAATGTAAAAGTAAAGGGAGAGGGAGGGGTGACGGGATTGTTCCATTTCTACGGCGCACGCCTTGAAAGTCCTCCGTTCACCCCTGCCAAATCTAGCGCAATTGCGCAAAATAAAGGGGCACCAATTCGCGGAGACGGAGACAGTGGATCGATCGTGTAGGGAAATCGTGTGTCGCGCACACAGAGCCGAAGATCTGCGCGACCTAATCTGCTTGGGTAAGTGAAACAAGCAATCGCGCGGCAGATCAATTAAACCAAACCAACGACAGGCAAACAAAAACAAGCAGCTAGCGAGGCCAGCAACAAACAAATTCGCGCCGCGATTGCAAACCCCCTCTCCCTCACCGCAGCAGCGAGCAGATCCGCGCGAGGCGGGGGGCAGTGATGGACGACGCGAGGTGGGAGAGTAGCCAAAAAAAGGGTGGGGAGCGAGAGGAGGAGGTTTTCGTTGGTTGGCCTTGCCTGGGGAGAGGAGGGTGGGCGTTGGCGCCGTAGAGGTCCCAGAGCTCCTGCACCTGGCCGACGAGCTGGCGCAGCGCGGCCACCTCCCCATCGCCGGGCCGCCGGCGCCGCGAGCGCCGCCGCCGGCCTCCTCGCCGCCCGCGCGCTCTCCTCCTGCTCTTCCGGGTCGGGTTGGGTCGGGTTGGGGGTTCGTTCCCCTCGGCTCGCGCCCCCCTCTCCTCCCTTTCCGCGCTCGCTAAATGGACGGGACCCGAACGGCAGCAGGTGACGGCGTGAGGCCCGTGCGTCGCGTCGCGCCTCGCGCGTGGCGTGTGCGTGCGCGCCTTGGCTTCGCCGTGTGGGTGCGGTTTGCTTTTGCTTGCTGGCTTGGGGTTTATAGATAGTTGGGTGTCGTTGCGTTGGGTGTGGTGCGGTTTAAGTAAGCATCAATGATGCCTTTTGTTTTATGGATGGATGGGATTGGATTGTGTGGAGGGAGGGTTAGAAGAAGAACGAATGGAGTAGTGTTGGAAGAGATTTGCGTGTTTGCGTGTGTGATGGCCATATAGTATAGTAGGTTCATAATAATCATAGATAGCGCCATAAAAAAAAAAATGTCATATATAATAAGTAGGGTGCTATGGTATCCTGTTTCTGTCCTCAGCTTATACTATGTTGCTTTCGTTGTTTGGACCACGCTCTGTGAATAGTAAAATACGTGATGCACGTACGTGGCAATATTTACGACGTTATAGGATCAGTATATATTTTTAGAAGAACAATAGAATATTTTTACTATAGGATCAGGAATTTATAGTATTCAACATAGGTGGAGATGAAAACGGTCGAAACCATGTTTTTGATGCGCTAAAAAAAAACCACTTTTTTCGGGCGTTATTCGCTATATAGCGGCGTAAGCGCGCAATAAGCGCCCGAGCATCTTCTTTGCCGCTATAGCGCCATGCTTTAGCGGCGCAATAGCGTGGAAAGAGCGCGCTTTAGCGGCGATAGCGTGGAAATAAGCGGCGCTTTAGTGGCGCAATAGCGCGATATAGCTCCAATAGCGCCAATAGCGTGGAAATTGGCGATAGCGTCGCGGGCGTTTCAATTGGCGCGCAATATATAGCGTGCTATTTGTTTCATGGGTCAGAAATGATGCCACAACACAAGATCTGAGAACGAAAGATCGGTATGTTTTTTCATTCTTTTTATGAAAGTAGTATTATACTTCCTCCATCCCAATTTTTAAGTCGTTTGACTTTTTTTACTCCAACTTTGACCACTCGTCTTATTAAAAAAAAATTATGCAAACATAGTCAAATTTAAGTTACTTTTTTAAAGAATGTTTATTAATAAAGCAAGCAACAACAAAATAAATGATATTTTGCACAAATTTTTGAATAAGGCAGTGGTCAAACTTGATGCTTTAAAAAAGTCAAACGACTTACAATTTGAAATGGAGGGAGTACAATACAAAAGGTAACAACAGTAGTGACAAAAATCTCGAAATAATAATACAATGAAAGAAGAAGTAAAAAGAAATGTGTTGGCGAAAAGAGAAATGGTCATATGGCATGATTATTGTTGTTGTTGATGCCGGATGAACCGGTGTGGACAACATTATGGAAGGTGGCAACCCGGGCGGCCCATGCATGCCAAATCTTTGGTTGCGTAGCTTTGAGTGCTTTGGATCGCGACTGAAGTGATGAGCAGATTCGATCCCGTGGCGAATTGTCTCCATCCATCCCGATTCCTTTAATCTTGATCTGATCATCCTCTGCCCGCGCCTAATCGCCATCATATATATTCAGGACCATCAGCGAATCAAATTGCACGCATTGGATGCAATGATCGCGTAAAGCCAATGCAAGTGTACTAGCTAGCGCTATTCTCCATTTCAGATTCAGTATATTCTACAAAGTTAAATTTATCAGATTCAGTATATTCTACAAAGTTAAATTTATCTAATCCTAATCGAATTTACAGTCATACAAAAACACATACTACATCGAAAACTTCGTCGATCGTTAATTTGTTCACTTCGTAATGCATGGTAAAATACATAAACTATATATTAGCACGTACGGTAACACTTAGCTTGTGCTAATTCTAACGCTAATGCCATCTGCAGGCGGGAACGAGGAGCGAGGTGGTTGATGGGGCAAGTTTATTTGTAGCTGGCTTGCAAGTGAGCTTTCCATGATGATGAAAGCGATCGAGCGGCAGTCATCAGGCATCAGATTGCCGTGCTTGGGGGTTGGGATCGGCCGGATTTACTCATTCGCCATCATGGGCGCTTGGACGAAGGAGAACGAACCCACAGTGGTAACTTACCTCTACCTCAAAGTAATCATCATCCCCATAGTCCTCATCCGATCCTCCGATCCCATTCATCCATCCATCCATAATCCGATCCATCACGCAACACGGACTAGTTGTTGCGTACGTACGTATAGCACAAATAAAACGAACATCAAATTAAATACATGCTTGACCGGACCTAATACGGTTCATAAACAAGTACTGCATGCAAGCCCTCCCGACACGGGATTTTCCTCTGTCCACACCATATTGTTGACTGACTACCACTAAATGAAACATAATTGGCGAAAATGTGATGACGGGATCTTTGTCGAGTGTTTTCTATCAGTCACTCACTCGGTAAAGCAGCTCTTGCCGAGTGCCTGGTCCGTCCTGGCACTCGACAAAGCCACAGTCACCGTGAGCCTCGCTGTCCACGTATTTTTTTTTTTTTTTTTTTTTTTGTTTTGCCGAGGGTCATTTGGGCACTCAGAAAAGCCTTTGTCGAGTGCCCGACGACGTTGCCATCAGTGGCTTTGCCGAGTGAGCTATATCGTGAGGCGACCTTGGGCAAAAAGCTTTTTGTCGGGTGTGTTTGTTGCCCGAGTGCCCCAGCAAAGCAGCTCAGTCCGGTAGTGTGAGCAAGCAATGTCCAAATTTTTCGAATAAATTTGATGCAATTTATCATTGCCTTTTCTTTAGTGTCCTCGAGTGAAATAAGACAATAATTTAATGATGGGGCGGATCTAGTAGCAGGAAAATAAGTTAGGAAAACCTTATGTCATTATCTTTTTCTTCGTCCCTTTCTTTCTAGCTTCTACGAGTACTAATTTAGTAAGACTTAGGAGGAGCTCCATGTTTAGAATTTGGATTAGCCATAGTGGGGAACTCGAGTCTATCTTGCTCACCCGGTGCAACATCCGCCCCACATTCGAAGCATTGCTTGGAGACATGGAGTTAGTATTAGCTTCGACCACCTCTCTTTTTGTGAGTCTTCGACGGATTATTCGTGGAGATTAAAAGGCAGAATTTAGGACGAGGGGCACCAGAAAGCAAAAAGGAAGTGGTTCCACACGGTGGGTCGGTGGCCCTCACACGTGTGGAGGCCCGGCCCGACGCGACGAGGACGGGGAGCGCACGAGCCATCAGCATCAGCTAGCTGTGACTGTGAGCTGCTGCCTGTATGCTACACTGAGGCTGAGTGAGGCAGCAGCCAACAGCCCGTACGAGAGACCTTTAATTTCCTCGCTTTATTCTCTTCGAAAAAGAATTCAAATTCACTCACTCACACGCCCCACGCACCCTGGCGGTTGAATCCATCAACCATGCATGCCTCACTCAAAGATTACTACTACTACTAATCACCCAAAGATTACTTTCCCTAAAGCCGCCTTCTTTTCGTTGCTCAATTTATGCCTTTTCATTTTTTTTCCTTTTTTTTCTTTTCTTTCTACTTTTTTTTTTGGCTCCGGTAGATAGATCTAGCAGCTTAGGGGAGGGTAGCTTTGGACGGCAGGGGATCATTGCATTGTTGAACCACTAGCCCATATTAGCTCTCACTCACTCTCATGGCCAGCTATCATTTTCCTTTGCCCCCTTTATTTCCTCTTCATTCAACAGTTGCTTCTTCCCTCCCCTTTTCTTTCCCCCGGACCCTTTGATGATCTACCATGCATGCCGTGTCCAGCTCCTTGGATCATTGCATTCTTGAAGGTTTGCCTGCTTGGACAGCCTCCCCGTGGTAATAATTAGCAATGATAATTATTCTCCTCCCTCTCTTGCTTTTACTAAAGCACTTCTTTCACAGGCATAATAAGTCTTCATGACACATTATTGCCATTGGAAAGACGATTAAAGCCACTTCGATTATCTTTTTTTTTTATCATGATATGACCAGAAATTTACTTGAAGGTAAAAAAAAGTCCTTTGCTTCTCGTGCCTCCTAATTCTTTAGATGTAATCGAGGGTTTCCGGCTTCAAACATCTTCTAATGAAGATTACATCAGACCATATAAAATAGATAGTGCATCCTCCAACAATGAAGATACATCTGAAATTCTTTGGATGTAATTGAGAGATAGAAGTGTCTAATTGTTTATGATCGAACACTCCTAACCCATCGATTAAAAACATCAAGCTAGAGTATAGCAACACAACCTCCACCCTCTCCAAAGATGGAGCTAGCGCCCGGGCGGCCCGGGTTCGAGCCCCACCTACAGCTCCCGAGCACGTGAAGTCCCTCTTGATCCTCCCTTCAATCTAAGCCGTAGATATAAAGGAAGGTAGAGCTGAGTTTTTTCTTCTTCTGTGCTTAGATTTCAAACCTAATTGCTCCATTCTAGTCTGAATGGAATTCATTGATTGAATTGAATTGAATGTTTGATACTTTGATTTTATAATTTCAATTTTGTGCTGCGCCTGGCCCCCTCATGGCTCGCGGTCCAGTACGAATGTGTAGTGCATCCTTTTTTTAATTTTTCTCATGATGTATTTTGTGAGTTTCATGGTTAATCGATGATTTGAATATAAGACTACTTCAAGCTATTATATATTTGTCTCTTTATGAGAGATGATAGTAAAGTTAAGTCGCTCTAGACTTTTGTTCAACCCGCTCTAAAATTTTTCCTGCCTTCGTCCCTAGCCCTCTCCTCCCTTTTTTCTTTACATTCATGTGTTTGATGAAAGATTCAAAACTAACTCTTGTACCGGCTGTGGCAATCGTGGACAAGTCTTGTGGTTTCTCTAGCTTCCTAACCGGCGGTGGGTTGAGTCCTGCCAGAAAAAAGTTGGGTTGGGCGAAACCCAACCACGAAACACACACACACTAGAGTCGTCGTGAGGCAACAGGCAAAGCAATGCACGCACGCATCTGCAGTGGTTGTTGCAACACATTCTCCTCCTTGATCTAGGTAGCCATGTATCAGATATGATGAAGAATCATCATCATGATTGCCGATGCCAACAAAAAGTAGTACTCCACATTATTCCAACCAATCAGTAGTGCCGCTAGTACTCTCTAATAAATCCAACCAATCTCACACTCTATTCCAAGACCAAAATAGATAATTAAGGGAAGAAAAATACACATGGTGGAGCTGTAGTGCCGGTAGGTAATTTTGTCATATGAACACGGAACCGCATTTGGTGCACAGCACAGCCACATCATCCACATCGCTGCTGGTGTAGTGTAGGTACCCTGACTCTGGACAAAATAGGAGGCGTGATCTGGTCAATCCAACGCAGGCAGGATCCTTTGCAAATGCAGCCAGCTGCTGCTACTGTCTCAGAAATTGGACACCAAGCCACCTCCACGTGTACGTGGTCAAAGCAGGAATGTTTTTTTTTTCTTTTTCATTCTGGTGGTGGTCCTAACAAGCCCTCATATAGCAAGTATTGTATTTTAATACACTTAGACAAGAGAGAAGATAAAAAAAAAACTTGATAACGATAATATAAGGGCGTCCGCAGCGGGGCGGACAATTTCGCTAGCTGAGGTGGCGTGTGAGGGGGGGGGGGCTGGAGGATAGAAAAGCTAGACACTCTGATAAGTAATAACTGGTAGGACTGGAAAAGACATAGAAAATATATAGGACTTATCGAATGTCTTGTGAGATAGGTGATACAAGACTCAGCTAGCGACATGGCAATCAACGACGTATCTGACCATCAGGGTCGCCCTAAGCATTGGACCCATAAACAATAAACTTGCACATCCTGAAACTAGCGGCCTCATCATTTTTTTTTCTCAAAAGGACGCCAAAAGCTTTGGCACGATTTCTATTAGATGAAGAAAGAAAAAAAAGTCTAAGTGTCAGCCTAGTTTCCCCTATTTCTTTACTCGCTTGCCTCATCACCCTAGTTAGCGATTTTCTCGCGCCACTGGGGATGCCCTAACACGTGATGCCACTGGGGATGCCCTAGCTTGGGATCTCGTGAGTGTATACACGCAAAAACCAGGTTCAGCTTATGATGGTGGATTTATTATAAGACAACAAAAGTAAGCACACATTTGTTCAAAATAGAAGTTAGTACTTGTTTTTTTTAGAAAAAAAAAGCATCATGGTCTAGAGTTGAAACGACTTAAACTTATGTCAAAGTTAAAACAAAGTAAATAAACAGAGTAATTTGGAATGGACGGAGCAGTAGTACTTTTGCGTACATCCGGACGTGACGCAACATATATTGCCGGGTTGCCGACACACCAAACCCGGAGCCGGAGGCTGGAATACCAAGCAGTTATTCCAGAAGAAGTATCAAACCTGAGTGGTTAAGATGGGAGAGCGGAGAGGGAAAAGGATCAAATCCACCATCATGCCCGGCCGGTGACTAATGTCGCTGTGAGACCAAATAAAGACATCAAAACCTTAGCTTTTTTATGTTTTTTACAGTCACGGCTAGCTTGGGTTTATTTGATTCCCCATCATTCTCATCTAGACCCGGCCGGGGCAGCACCATTCATTCCCCTCTTTTCCTTCCACGTCCTTTGATTGCCTTTTGAATCTTGACGATCACTGTTCCAAATTATTCACCGTGCAGTGCAAGATCCATCGATTACCTAGTACACCACTAGCAGTATCCTTTCGTTGCTTTTCTTTGCACCAACAGTCCTTTATCAATTCTTTTCTTGCTGAAGCTCAACTTGTAAAAATTCACAATCTTCGGCAAAGTTTCTTACAAACAAGAGCCGCGGAAGAGTTACCGACCGAGTGTAGGCGTAGCGAGACGCGTCGGTGGCGACCGCGCGTGGCCCGGCCAGCAAGGACCTGAGTCCGTCCTGCGGCCGGATTGTGTCGGTCGGGTCGGGTCGAGGTGGGGGATCGCCGGCGAATCGTCAGACGAGGCAATGATCGCCGGCGTCGCATCGCCCTCTCGATCCCTGCGGTCAATGTCTCCCCTCCCGTGCTGATGGTGCATGCGGTGACTGCTGTAGAAGTAGGAGGATCTGTGGGCGTGCCGTGCGAGACCCACCGCCGGCAGCCGGCACCGCCGTCAACAACAGGCAGCGTCGGTCGGGTGTAGTGTAGCGACCCATAAAGCTAGCTGAAACGACCGACGGACGACGGCCCGGCACGACCGCCGACGCAACAGGTGGGTGGAAGCGATTGGCGGATTCGACTGACGCGACGCCGGCCGCGGTGTGCACTGCACGCACTGCGCGGCTCCGCTCCGCGAGAGATCTCCACGATGGCGATTGGAGATCACTGATGGCGCCGTGCGCTATATAGCTCGTTCAAAATATCCATAGGAAAGAAATCAAACGAGCTCACACGGAAGAGTGAGTCGATCTGTGAGTGAGCAGAGCTTTTGAAAAACAAGACGTCATGATCAGATCCGAATGCCAGTGACTGCCAATTAATCGATCGAGAAACAAGCAGTAATCCGGGTGGTGGTGCAGGGGAGATGATTAGTGGGTGGTGGTGGGGACTGTTTTAATTTGTGTGGTTTGGGCCATGATTAACTTGGACCCCAAACCAAATGCATGCTGCGCTTTGGTCAAGGATCCCAATCATGCCGTGTGTCCATGCAAGGAATCGGGAATCGGTCCTCTTTCTACTCCATCCCCAGCTTTGCCTTTGCTAGTCAAGCCCATCATCATGCTCTATTTGCCTACTGCTGCTCTTTGCTCTCCTCTTGCTCCCCAGGCCAGCCACGGTGTTTAGCCTGACTGTCACTCTAGCTAGCTTCCCCGGCAATCTCCCACATGCCGACGCTGTGGCCGGCCCTTCAGTGTCTGTCTGTCTTTCTGCTACTGCAAAGGGAGGAACAAGACGATACATCACTGGTCTCACTGAATCCTTCCTGATACAATACAACCACCATTTTTCCCGTGTTGCCTTACCTAAAAAAACCACTAGGCTACAAGCCTACAAGCACGGAAATGGGCCAGAAGCAACAGCATTTCCCTTCTTTCAATTCAGCCCAGACACTCCAAGCACTACAAGGCCCATCTGCAAGTACGGCCTAAAATTCCAGGACCCAAAACGTTGGGCCAACTACGAGCCCACGTCTCCCGCCTCCCCTTCCACTCCTTCGTTATCACCTCACTGCCTCATCTGCTCTCGTCTCTTCCTTCCCCGTCTTCCCCAAACTGCTCGTGCCATTGCCTTTGCCTCCCTCCACTCCAGCGGTCCATGGCCTCCATGGCGTTCGCCCTGGCGGGGGCCTTCAAGGGCCTCACCCTGGCGCCCACCACCACCACCTCCTTCCTGCGCGGCGACCGCGCCTCGCTCTCCGTCGTCGGCGGCGGCGGCGCCGTGGGCGTGCCGGTGCCGGCGCGGCGGCTCACCATTCAGATGGCGCACAAGAAGGGGCCGGGAGCACCAAGAACGGACGCGACTCCAAGGGACAGCGCCTCGGGGTCAAGATATACGGTGACCAGGTCGCCAAGCCCGGGGCAATCATCATCAGGCAGCGCGGCACCAGGGTCCTGAACTCCTCTTGGCTCTTCCTTCCCCTTCGCTTCCGCGTTACTGCTTTGCTTTGGATTAGTAAGACAACCTAGGTAGGCTCTTGTCTGCGTGGATGCTAGCTTGTTGACTGGGCCTACTGGATGGATGACATAGTTCTCTCTGCCTAGCGTTTGATTGCTGCTCAACTGCTCCTGCTGCTGCTGCAGGTTAAGCATATCAGACAGGTTAAGGAAAAAACTTGAATTAACCACCTGCTGGGACCTTCATAAGGAAAGGATGTCGGCTTGTGAATGTTAATAGCTAGATTGCTTGTTAGTGGGGCGCCATATCACACGTTGGATGCTGCATTTTTACAATTTAGCTAATAACACTGCAGACGAAGGAAAGAAAAGATTGCAGTTCCTTGCATATCTCACATGACGGTAGGGGAATTAATGTGCATAACTGCTCTTACCAGGTGTTTCAGAATTGCTAGCAATGTAACCTACTAACCTCAATGTGCTATACAGCCAACTGGCGATGAACTTACACCACACACATGATCAGACATTGCTGCTCGATACTAGGCATACTGTAAGATGGTCAAATGTGTGTGCCTTGTAAAAGAAAATGCATGAACTAACATGGCTAACATGTGTTATGATCTAGGTCCATCTTGTAGAGTCTACTTACCGCCACGCCTCCTATATTCAACATATCCTATATATATTATGGTTACTATATGGTGTATGGAATATACCATTGTGTCGTTTGTTCATTTTGCTCTCCATTTTATGGTCTGTATGTTCCTTGCCGTTTTTAAGTTTTTTTTTTTTTTTAATAAATCTTTTGGACATTTCAGGTCTATCCTGGAAATAACGTTGGAATGGGCAAGGATCATACACTCTTTTCTTTGATTGATGGACTAGTCAAGTTTGAGAAGTATGGGCCGGACAAGAAAAAGGTAGCTATATCTTACTAATTATTGCTTACTGAAATCTGCTTTTACTTGAATCTGAGTGAGATCTGGTGGCATACCAGATATATGCTCATTTGACTACCTTTTCTTTTTATAGGTAAGTGTTTACCCATATGAGAAAGAGCCTGAAAACCCAAACAGTTACAGAGCAAGGAAGAGAGAGTACTTTTCGCATGCGGGGCGTGAACGGAAGAAGGCAAGAGCGGAGGGAGCCACTGAGCCTCAATTGGTACTAGCTTCTGTTGACGAAAACTCTGAGGCTAGCGGACTGCTGATAAGTTTCCTGTGTAGTATTTCTCCTTTTTCACAACCCTTGTTACATATGTTCTTCCTGAATTGTAAGACACATGATCTATATAAGGTCATATTTACATGTTGTTTATATATACTCTACATCTTGTGCCTTGTGTGGTAGTTATGCTAAGTCACTGGGGGGTCTTTTCCAACTTCCTAGACCATGAACTCCATGCCATGGTGTGATTGATGAATGAAGATGTTTGTCGGAACCCATGAGTCTTTGAAATATGGTACAAAAGGGCGGCACACTGTTGCAATGCACCAAGTCATCAAATCATAACCAATGTCATCATCATCGGGAGGGAGGGGGTGTATGTGGTTTAGGTCTTATCAGGAGTGACCTTCTCCTTTGCGAAAATATCCTTTTTTGAGATAAAGGCCAATAAAGGGATTTAGGTTTTAATTGTGGGGCACAAGCATGCAACCAAACTGTTCCGTTTCTTTTTTTTTATATATATATTCTTTATTAAGGACATTGTTAACTGAATATTCCTGGCTAGTGTTTATATTCATTAGTTGCCCTGAATATTGAAAATAGTGGGTGCCCGATAGATGCCACATTGTTGCCTTAGGGACCTAATCAGCCACTAGTGTTCTTATAGCCAGTACATTTTTTTTTGTTGCAAACTCAAAAAATATTACTACTACTTTCTGATATTTTCTCATAAAAGATACTGATAACATGCTCTAGACTAATATAAAAATAGTAGTGAGCGCAAATTTAGTTTGAACAAGGAGATAGTCTTAACTATTTGAGTTACAACAAAGTTTAGGCCTTCTCTTAAAGAACCTTGTGGATTAGGCATTGATCTCACATTCAGAAAAAAGAAAACCAAAAGGGCTATTTTAAAAAGTGTTTTGCTCCTTTTTTTAAAAAAAAAAAGACTTTCTTGTGATTTCTGGTGGCTTGCTTTTGCTGAAACAAAGCAAAGAGGGGCATGAGCCTCAGGTTGGGCTTTCTCCAATACATTTGGCCTGCCAGAGGGTATTTAAGACCTTTTCCTGGTCCCTCAACTCTAGTGAAACAGGTCTTTATCAAGAGACACAATACAAAGGCATCCCATAGTGCAGGAGCCGGTGATGGCGCCAAATCAAGCATTATTGAAGGCACACCTTGTTTTTTCCACAAGCTTTGTACATGTGGAATCTTTTTCCCCACTCTCTTTCAACAATGTTCCCAAAAAAGGCAGAATCTTCGTTGGGTGCATGTGGAAGGTTTGGAGAAGATCAAAATTGGTATCTCATCTCACACTATGAGAAGTGTAAATTCATGTGTGAATGGTTGTTTTCTGACATGGAGTATTTCCCATGCCCACAAAGTTTATTTGCATACTTTTGGTGCTTTGAAACATCTTAGGAATACCTATTTAAGGATTCATTCTCTTGTTTCTTTATACCAGTTCTGTTGGTGTAACTTGCAGGATAAAATTGTTCCACTATCCTTACTGTTGCATTTTCAAGAACTGAGACCATAAATTTGTTTGCTTATTATTCTCAAGAGACCAGTATAGCCTGTAGCTGGGTTAAGCATGTGCATAATGTCTGAATTTTCTGTATCACAGATCCACTGAATTTGCTTGTGTCGTATGTTTCTTCCTTCTCACATTTGTTGGAACCTTCCAGTTGTTTTCGTGTGGATTTTGAGTGCTGTAAGTCATAGCCATCTGGTACCTTTAGTTTGCTATGACTGTGACTTACTACCAGATGGCTACAGCTATATGACTTCCAGTTGTTTTCATGTGGATTTTGAGTGTTGTAAGTCATATGCCAGGTCACATTTGTTGGAACCTTCCAGTTGTTATCCCTGTTAGCTGAGTAGAATATTGCTAACGCAGTAACGCGTCAATATCTTCAATAATTATATAATTGACCTGGCATGCTTTGAATTATTCTGATTGTTTCCTGGCAAAACAATGTTCTCATGAAATGCAGCAATTGTTTGCGGTGTACGGGTAAGTTACTGACAAGCTTTTGGATGTAGATTTTGAGAGTTGTCGACGGTAATACGTATTGAATATAAAAAATCATGAATAGTCACATTCATATATTTGCTTTCTAGAATTTATTAGAGCGTAGTCCAGGTAATTCCTCAAAACTCTCAACAATTTTTTTTTTTTTGTTGTTATATAGACCAACAATTACTCCTCAACTGGAAAACAATCTCGAGAACTATGCAAAATCAGCTACCGTCTACGGAGTACCATGCAAATCATCACGAAATGTATGCACCAGCTAACAATTTTGTACAACGAATTATAATACGGTAATCAATAATCATGCATAATAATCCTTCCACAATAAAAAAAAAACATGTTCAACTCAATAGCCAACTACTGTCCGAATTTGTTTTTAGCCACGAAGTTCCAACAAATTTGGTCATCTAGTTGAAGACGGTTTTTCATTTTTCTGAAAACAATAAAAGCATTTTTTTTAAAAAAATCATAGGTATTTATTTTTAGATTAGAAAAGTATGACATTTTTTCCCCAAATAAATCTGAACCCGTGCATGCTTCTTCTCTACCGGGCTGGCCCAAACCCTACCACGGCTATCTGGGCGGACAGTGCAGCCATGGAACGGGGATAGAGAGGCCCATCTCACTGAATCTTTCACTTGTCCATCCAGAAAGGCCCATTTAGGCCCGACTACTGAACGGCCTGGCCCATCATTCCCGTGACAGGAATGGTGAGATCTCGGCCGTCAAGCTAGGGCAAGCGGCGCTCCCCGACCCCTATAAGCATCCAACCCTAGTCCAAAACCCCGCCTCCACTTCACACCCCTTGCCCCTCCGCTCCTCGCGCCGCCGCCGCGTCTCCTCCACAGGTAGGCCTTTGCCCTTTGCTCGCCGGCTTCCTACCTCCTAGACCTCCGTTCCGTGCCGTCGGTGGATTTGTTGCTCGTCTGATCCGGGTTCTTGATCGACTGGTTAGTCATAGGCTGTGGTATGCGCGCTCGGATCTTGCTGCGCGAGGGCTCTGGAGTCTTAATCGGTTGCCTAGCTCTCGATGCGTTTGTGTGTGCGCTTCTAGTGGCCAAGCGTGGGTTGGTGTTGCAATTTGCTATAGACTCTGCTGCATTGCTGTGTTAACGAGGGCATGGGATGGGGTTGTCAGCTGCGGCAAGTTGATTCTTGTTCCCGTTGTCTCTGCTGACGCTGATGTCTCTGCTGCGTTGTTGATGTGCAGGTAAGAAGGAGAAGGCGAAATGGTGAAGCACAACAACGTCATCCCCAACGGGCACTTCAAGAAGCACTGGCAGAACTATGTTAAGACATGGTTCAACCAGCCTGCCCGCAAGCAGAGGCGCCGCATCGGTGAGCTCAACGCTTCCTTCCCTCTTTGAGCCTACCTACAATATTGCGCGTGCTTGAATTCCAACTAATTGTTACCTGCAGTGTTTCACGTGCATGAATGCCTACTAGTGGTTAAGCTAATAAACAGATTGGCTTTCCAGTGCATTGCAATAGTCTCGTTGCTGTTGATAAATAATGAACCTGTGCAAGGTTTAGTCTGTTGCAGTCTCGTACATTTGTCCTCATGTAGTGTTGATAAGTTAGATGATAATATACTGTTTTGTATACTTATTCATACAAGAAGGATTCTCTGATTGTGTGTACTTTAGTTTTTTCATTCATCAATCTGTAGTACCAGTTAGCTGTTCCTTGCTCCTACCATGACACCTTCTTGTAATGAGGCCTGCAGTAGCTTAGCATAGATAATTCCCAAGTCACCCAACCAAACAGATCCATTATGTTTGTGTTATGTTTCTTATTTGCTACTGAGTGAATATAAGACCTATCAAGATGGCCATGCTAATAGGTTTTGTTCATGTATCTGATTTGCAGTGCATTGTTTTCCCTTGATATAGTACTATTATGCTATCTATTAAGGAATCCAAAAATAGAAACTATTATGCTATCTATTAAGGAATCCAAAAATAAAAATTTGCCTATTTACTCAATAATGCTTCTAAACTTTTAATTGAGTACTTTTAATTTGGCCCTGCTATGTTCCGTATGCAGCTCGTCAAAAGAAGGCTGTGAAGATATTCCGCGCCCAACTGCTGGTCCTCTTCGCCCCATTGTTCAATGCCAGACACTCAAGTACAACATGAAGTCAAGGGCTGGGAGAGGCTTTACCCTTGAGGAGCTGAAGGTGATGCATTGTTTTATTATTGTCCTTCCATTTGGGTTACTCTTGAACCTTGTTCCCTTCTGTATATGTAGACAATTTGTATGGCACATGCTATTTTTGTGTGAACTGTTCTGTAGAGTCATATGTTGTCTTTTGGAAGACGTTAAATCTTCTAATGTTTGCAAAAATTTGATGTTCAATGTTGTTAAGATTTTGTTTCAGATCTGGCTTGGTTGGCATAAATTTTTCATGTATCCTTGCTGAATTACCTTCTGACAAGTCACTATTCTCATTGTTATTTTGTGCTATATCTTGATGCTGAAAGTTATTATGTTGATTGCAGGCTGCAGGCATTCCAAAGAAGCTTGCTCCAACTATTGGCATTTCTGTTGATCATCGCCGCAAGAACAAGTCCCTGGAGGGACTGCAGGCCAATGTCCAGAGGCTTAAGACATACAAGGCCAAGCTGGTTATCTTCCCAAGGCGCGCTCGCAAGGTCAAGGTATGGGGAGTGATCTTTTCCTGAACTCGGTATCTCTTGGAGGTATTGTCCTGGCTGCTTTTATCTCTAACCCCTTATCATCACCTACTTCTGTTGCAGGCTGGTGACTCTACTCCGGAGGAGCTTGCCACCGCTACCCAGGTCCAGGGTGACTACATGCCAATTACACGTGGTGAGAAGCGCTCAGTTGAGGTCGTGAAGGTTACCGATGAGATGAAGTCGTTTGCGGCCTATGGCAAGCTCCGCCTTGAGCGGATGAACAAGAAACACCTCGGCGCTCGCCAGAAGAAGGCAGCTGAGGCGGAGAAGGAAGACAAGAAGTGAAGTGGCAGAATATAGTACCCTGTTTTGTTCTATTCAGTCATTAGTGGATGCTACTACCATCAAGTGCTTGTTCTAAGTTTTTTTTGGGTACTGGAAATAGAGACCAGACAAACATTTCGGTGTCCTACTGTTTGATACCTTGTACTTGTTTGCGAACTCAGCTATCTAATGGGTTATTGAATTATTGCCCACTTGCACGTTTATGCCTTGAATTTTTTCATGAGGTTGCTTGAAATTCATATAGGCACATAGCTGAAGTGTACCTATCTGAAATGTTTCTTGTGCTGCCTCAGATCTTTTAATCCGGAATGGTTCCTCTACAGTTGGGTTACTAGCATGTCAGCCTCAAACAGCAGAGGGGTCAACTGCAGAGGATCTTGTTTGGTTAATTTAAGTTTGTATACATATTTATGTTATAATTTTTCATCTGAGGTTAAATGAAATCTACTTCTGTTGTAGAGTTGCTACATGGTTCATGGTTGATTATAACAGGATTTGGTGTGCTAATCCTGATGGCATGGCATATGGATTTGCTCGCCGTTGCTATCTTTGCATGGTGTAAGAGCAACTCCCAATTGTTTTCTATAATCACCTTTGTTTTAACAAAACAAATAGCGTAGCTTTCTAGATGATTTTGCATTGGGAATCGAGCGTCTTTCTTGATCTCTTGAGAAAATACAGAGCGTACTTGCTCTTCAATAGACGATTTTGCATTGGGTCGATCTCTAGAGAAAATAAATAAGTTCCTATTGATTGTGAAAACTTATAATTTGGGAGATTTGTCAAGTTCTTATTTTTAAGTAGGAATACTTTTGAGGAATTGTTTTACCAAATTGTTGAAAAGATACTCGTTTTACCAAAAAAAAAAAAAAAAACCCAAATAGGGAGTTCATTTAGAAATTTTCTGGAGTTGCCCTATGAACCAATGTAAGTTTTGCTAATCTTGTTCATCTGCTTCCGTCAGCATGCTACGATGCTCATTATCTTTCTTTTTTTCGCAGATCATGCTTCCATCATTCCATGAACCACGATAAATTCAGAGAACTAGTGCCTTGGGACAAGTTGACGTGCATCCCTAACCAGTGGACTGGTGCCGTGTTGGAGCAACAGGCGCAAAGTGTAAGTGAATGGACAGTTACAAAATTTGTGTTTATGATTGTGGAAATGAATGGGCAGTTACAGAATTTGTGTTTATGATCACGAAAGGTGGACTAATAGAATCGTCCATGGATGACCCATGCAGCAATGCTTATCACAAGTTATGCCTTTGTCTGCAGACTTCACAGTCCACACCTCATAATAGTAGTAAAGCTTGATGCAACCACCAACTGGTAATGAAACCCTTTTTCTATCAACAATTGCGATCCCTTTTCTCTGCTCAATTATTATCCTAAAGCATATTCTGTTGGTCCGAGCCATAATTCTAAAGACCTTACATGTCTCGCAATGCATGTCACAATGTTGTGACTTGTGACAGGCAAATTGCAGAAACCAACAGAAACCTTTTTGCTTGCTTGCTGTATTCAAGATGGACAAGTTCTACACTGCACTCATCAACTGGTAGGCTCCTCAGTAGATTTGCAAAAGTAGAGGAAATGGGACCTTGCGAGGCGATAATTGCCACTACTGCACTAGGTCTTGTTGGATTGGACGTACTGGGCCGAGTTTAACACCATCGTTCCTTAGTCCTTAAGTCTTTGGCTATTCCATGTTTCAACAGTTGAATAGTGTGCAATCAGAAGATGAATTTGTGCAGTGATAACTTGAAAGCCATTCTTAAAATTCAGAGAATGTACAGATTTCAGGATGGAACTTATTTCCAAATTCAGAGAATGTATGCATTGTGACTCTGAAAGTCTATGGTTCAGATGCACCCAGTGCATACATATATTCTGGTAGAACCTTTAACATGTTGGCTGTTTTATGTTAATATGGACTTAATCTCCCAGTCTGTTACTCAATTAAAGGGTACTACCTTTTGTTGAACATCTCTGTCAAAGGTGGTACCTACTATCTAGGCATTGCATCTTTGAAATTTGTACTAAAATTTCTTTGGTTGCAAATTGCCTGAAGGAGTAAGTACCAACTTGCTGGATTCGTGTTTTCCAGTTTGCTATACCATTCTAATTAACAGGAAACAGATGTATCAGCCCACTGTACTGTTGATCACTTGCTCATGTTCACTACAGCTTCTGACACAGAAACGCATTCAACAGGATCCAAACTGATTTCAGGTACACTTGCACCGACAGTACCACTAGGATACATATTACTACAGAAATGAGCAGAAATGTATAATATTTTTAGTGTCACACTGACATTGATACGCTTGTCGTTTTCTTTAAAAAAAAAAAAGGAAAAACATAATCGACTACACTAGGTTGCTAGGCTAATAAGAACATATATAAAACCTGCTTTGCTGTAAGGGGATGGACTCCATGACATGGCAATATCATTTCTTTGGTTTGGACACAATTTGTAGCTGTAGGTTTGAAGATGTGTTATATTTGCTTATAAATATGCAGCCACCCAAACACTAACAGGGTTTTTGGTTAGAGGAATAGGTTACTCGATCATCTTCTCACTCCTTACTTTTTTTTTATTTGGTTTGTGAAATAGAATGGTTGATGCATCAAACTTCATTCCTCACAAGCCAATACTTAGTACTACTATGATAAAAATGGAATCATTCTATTTTTAAAAAAAATTTAAAAGATTAGTTTGATTCCTAAAAATCAGGCGCTCTATAAGTCGCTGAGGCCTCCAAATGGAATCCATTGGCCGCTGCCATCCAAATTCCAAAATGGAGACCGTGCACCAGGTATAGGATCATGTTCATACCATGAGCAGAGGGACCCAAAGCAACAAAGGGATTTTTTTTTTCTTGAGGTAAAAAGCAGCCAACCACTATATCTTTTCTGACAACCAGCAGCCCCCACCCACAACACAACAACACACAGCATTGTCAAATCCCAGATGCCCCCTTGCAAAAGCAGCATGTGTCTGCATTGCATCTTCTTCTTCTACCACCAACAGCATTTGCAGATCCATGTCTTGTTCCTCTCATTGCTCTTGCAAATGACCCTCACACCTCGTCGTCTTCTCCTGACTTTCCATGGCCTACCATCTCCTCCTCCACATATAAAACCCTCTCACCCCCTCCATCCCGGCCATCTCATTCATTGTTTTCTGGCCTCCAGAGCCCCCTGGAAGATCTTTCTCTGTACATACACACACTCTTGTATAGATCCCAGCAGTGCCTTTTTCTCTCATCTCATCAGTCCAAATGGATCCCATTAGCATGGAGAAGATCAGGGCCATGAACAAGTACAGCAAGAGCAGGAGGCAGCTGCAGCTTCCTACTCTCTCACTCTACATGGCTGCCACCTTTGTCCTCGGCATGCTTCTCACTAGCCCTGCCTGGTTCCCCAGGCTGTGTTCGGTCCTCAGCTTCTTCTTGCTCACCACCCTCCCTGACTTGGTCACGGCCTTCCTGCTCAGCCCCAAGTGCCTCTTCGTCGTCGGCAACCTCATCGTCGCCTTCCTCGTCGGGGAGTCTAGGCTGGCGCCGAAAAGGGACGATAGCCAGCAGCCTTCCTTGGTGAACGAGATACATGAGGAGAACACGACGATGATAGTCGCCGCAAAGGCGACTACCGCAGCATCAACAGCAATGGCGGTAACGGCGGCTGACTACAGCACCTTTGTCGGAGCCGCCATTGTGGAGGAGGAGGTGGAGGAGGTGAAGGAAGAGGAAGGAGAAGAAGAGGAGCTGCACAAGAGAGTGGAGGACTTCATTGCAAGGGTCAAGAAGCAAAGGAAGCTGGAGCTCAAGAGCTTCTTCGATGTCGATCGATGACGACTATGATCTGGCAGGTGCAAACTACAGCAAGATTGCTCCCTAAAAAGGATCTGTAATGCTTTGTGCTGCTAGCTATCCCGATTTCTGTCACTTGTTAGGTTAAAATGTCAGAGGTAAAACAAGGAGATGAACCCATTCCACTGTAGGAATTGCAGTGTAACTGAGGTGGAGAAATGGCAAGTAGAGTATATTAGAAAAAGGAGAGGAGGCAATGGATGTGTGTGATCTCTGAAAAAGGAAGAAAAGTGATGTGTGGTCTGTTTCTTATCTTGCTTTATGTCAAGGCTCTATTGGCATGAAACCATATATGATGATGCTGATAGCACTTTGTGTACTGGGGAACAAAGAGATTCTGTACTCTCAACCTGATGTTACAAAGTTGTCGGGATAACAGTGAGGAGTGAGGACTGACGAACCCAAGAGATTCCAAATTGACACTTGTTTCAGTAACCCAAGAGAGATTCTAAAAATTAACTCCTGAAATCAGTGGCAGAAAAGTTTTTTTTTTTGCAGGTAAAACAAACAAAGTCAGTGGTTCCTATAAAAATTACAGTGAAATGCATCGAAGGCCCTTATTTTTTTTCCCCTGCATTCTCATCTAGGATTCTATGTTCATAAAGTCTCAAATTGATCATGGATCGTTACTTTTCAAGTGGCTCATTCACTCTAGGTTCAATCATAAGCCTAAATTTTCACTGAATGAACCATTTGAAATGATGAAGACCCCTAGAGGATCATTTTGAGAATTCAAGGACTGAGATGGATGTTGGGATAACAATGAGGACTGACTAGTTATTTGAAGTGGTGACTTGCTCAAAATTGACACTTGTTTCAGTAACCCAAGAGAAACTGTAAAAGTTAAATGCTGAAATCAGTGGCAGATCGGAGCTAGAAAAACTTTTTGAGCCCAAGTAAAAGAAACTAATTAAGTCGAGTGTTTCCTATTAAAATATAGTGACATGCACCGTGGGCCCTTAAACTTTTTTCGCATTCTTAATTAGGTCAATAAACTCTCTGACTAATTATAGGGATCCTTCAATTTCTCAAACGGTTCATCGAAACTAGAATATATGGAGAAGTTTAAAGACATGCAATATTTCACTCAAAATTATATTTTGAATCTCCAAATTACCATTAAATTGTATTGCACATTTGCCAATGGGGCTAGGCAGTGAATCCGCCCCTTCCTGAAATAATTTGACCTTGAAACATTATTTGCAAAAATTTGTGCATTTCACCATTCCTTGTTTCTAGCATTTCACCATTCCTGTGCTAGTTAAAATGTTTTTGCTTGCAAACTGAGCATAGCATGTTATAGTGGAACATATCCATCCGGCGTTACATTGGTATAAATTAACAAGGCATGTTTATTAACTAGGTGCCTACTATTAGCTCGTTAATCTCAAGATCTGTCGGCTCTATCTTCCGTAGACGCTTATTTTTCAGTCCGTACAAGCAAGCAATGCGTGTAGGGTTCTCGTATATGGACCATTTTTATTATATTAAAAAGTTATATGCTTTTGCTCAACCACCAACACACCTGTGCAGAGGTATATATGCTGAAAAAACGGCGCATGTGTTGGATCAAATAAAATAGGGGCCATCACACGCAATGCTGAATGTTCAGGCACGGAAAGGCGCAACAAGAAAAAAGGTAGTATAGTACAATAGATAGATGCATACGCCTTGCTTATTCAGACTTGTCGAACGATATCATACACGCACAAACACTTATACACCCACACGAATATTTTAGAAATGATACGTACTGCAAATCAGATTTAATTCAGTTTAATCACGACATAAACTAACCGAGATGGATGGATTAGCACGAGCAGCCGGAGCCACTTGTGCTGCCAGTGCCCAGCGGCCTCGGCTAGCTTTTTCGGCTGCTGAATCGGATCGGCGTCAGGGCTGCATGCATGCCGTTTCGAGATGAGATCACATATTCTTATCTGAGCTGAGCCCACACACACGCACGACGTGACACGGAAAAGGCGCACTGATACTACTGGCCACTGGGAGTAGGAGCATCGCAGCTGATGCGAGAAAGGAGATTAATAAAAACAGGAAGAGAAAAAGGGGTGAAAAATGGTGGCAAAAAGGGTATGCACGGATGCATGACCACGGTGAGATGATCGGATTGGCGTACTGTACGCTCGTAGAATAATCCAAGTGGACTTCTTTACAACCGTGGAAATTATTCGCATTGCGCAAAAAAAAAATTGAAAGGTAAACAAACGTGCACCAGTATTTTCAGGGAACAAAGTAACATTTGGAATTTTTAAGATAACAATACTAGTTAGTTGGATGAGAAGTAGTTTTTTTTACTTGAAACACAGTTAGCTGTATCAGTTTATCTTTCTTTACCTACCGGTCAACTGTCTCAAACATTTGCGACCAAGAATCGGCAAGAGACAAATGTTTTTCACGACGACACGAGGCAATTTTTTACCAATGACGTTCCATGTGAAACTATTGTGTCCAAAGCTTCAAACTGTGGATTCGAGTTAAAGTGCTCTGCTGTGAAGACCGCTTTGTTTCTTTCTTTCACAAAATTGAAAAAGCAGTCACAGGTTCACAACCCATATGAGTGTCATAACTAGATAACTCCATTCCATATCCTTTGCCCAGTGTAATATTTTTTGTTCCACAAACCACTCATGCATAAACCAATGCAAGGATTGATTTCATCAATTCATTATACAACTGGCCTCTCAAAACTTACAAAGGAAAACTAACACTATAACTCTTGGACAATCTACGATTCTACGGAAACATGTGTATGCCGGAATAACTTGGAACAGCAGATTGCGGTAGTTCTATTTGCTGAACTTGTGAGCTACAGCAGGCTCCCTTAGCGTGTCCCAAACCTGTCAACAATGCAAAACAATGCCCATCAAAGATAAGTCGTGCAACAAAGGCATTGTTTCAACACCTTTTGTAGAGATGAGCGAGGAGATTACCTTTAGTTTGCCTTTTGAACCTCCACATGCTAACAAGAAGGGGCTGTCATTTGAAAATGATACTGAGAAAATAGCTCCCTGAAAAAAATGAAGTGTATAAGTGATACAAATAAAAGAATTTCTTCATAAAGTAAAGATCTAGTTCATTCGTAAACATACAAGCTTTGGATTTTGGGAGGCAATGCATGATGGTGTGTTGTTCGATAGATCCCATAGTTTCACCTACGTTTGCAGATGTGTTAGCAACAAGTTTAAACATATCTATATGCCACCAAACTATTTGGAATGTTCTTACCATTTTATCAACCGAGCCTGTTGCAAGAAACTGCAAGAAAAGAAACTAGCATCAATAATCTGGACTTGTGGATGTGTTTCTCTCCCTATTTAGCACAAAACTATATGCCAAAAAAGAAAAACATACATTGGTGGCAGATGGGTTGAAGGAGATGGAAGAAACAGCCTTATCGTGTGCATGAAGGGTATAAATAGCCTGGCCAGAAGAACTTGATGAAGCTGTTCGCTTATCAAAGGCTTGAACCATCCCATTTTCAAGACTGACCTGGGAGATCATACAGAACATTCAGAAAATACACATGTACACTGTTTTATAACAAGGAGATATTAAATTTACCAGATATGCGTAATAAAAAAAACTGCAACCAGTCTAACCAACCACTTCATGTCTAGGGTCCAAAAGAAAGTGTGGAAAAAAAAAATTACTAAATCATGGTGGTTGAGCCCATGGTCCACCAACTAACACCATAAACTCTTTCCCACACTATATTCATGCTGTTTGCCTTCACAAAGAGGGAATCACTAACTATATCCATCTATATTTCAACTACTACTCGTTTTTCAGCAACTTCTCACATTCTTTTGACTACACAGATAAAAGAGTTTAGATATACAGAAAACAACTAAGTTTCATTTACTCACCACAAACGAGTGTTCATTGTGTGGATTCCAAGCTAAACTTTCCACATCGGCTTCAACAGACCATTTATGGCAGCTCTGTCCACCATCTTTCATATCATTCTGTAAATTAAAAATGATGGGTCTATATCAATAAAGAATAATTCAATAAATATTAAATAATAAACATGATAACAGGTAGATGCATTACCACAGCAACTGTTTTATCAAAGGATCCGCTAAGAAGAACTTCAGGTGACTGGGGGCTCCAAGCAACTGATTGAACCTGCAATTCCAGTAAATAAAGGAAATAAAAATTGTACATCAACATGATTTTTCTGAATCAGTCCAAAATGACAAAAAAAAGATAGTTATCAATTCCTTGCCTTGTCATCATGGTGTTCTAGTGTGACTGCACATTTACCAACAGCTACATCCCAAATTTTTTCACAGTTGTGTCAGCACTTGCAGCTAGCTAGAACATTCCTGGAGTTAAGTAACAATAAATCAAACATCAGGTGCTTAATAAGCAAAGAGAGGCACCATCACTAGGGTTGAAATGAAAAATCACCTCACTTCCTTGTTCCATGCAAGACCAAGCACAGAACTTCTGTGACTTCCTTTTTTATACAAGAGAAAAGTTCTCAAAGATTTTCCCTCCAAGTTTGTCACCATGGAAAAGTCTTATTCTCACAAATATAAAAGCTTATTTTTGATACTTAAATATTGATTAAAATGATTTGCATAAAATGAATCGGATGGTCAAACATAAAGTTTCAAAAAAAGAACTCCATGGGACTAGGGGGTATAAATGAATCCTCACTTCACTTGCATAGATTGAAATGCACATCATACTATCATGAAAGAAAAAATGTGCTAACAATCTTTGTTCTGGATAAGTACATTCATCCAATTAGCACCAAGCTGTTAACTGTTAAACATTCACATGAGAACCATTAGCTGCATTAATCACTTTGATAGGCAAAAGCTACCAAGCAAACTGAACCTAAGAAGAACCCCCAGTGATGTCATTTTGCATCTAAGGAGAAGACCCTAGTAAAAAAAATCATGAATCTAGCCAAAAAGTTTAGCTGCCAATTAACCAGAAAGATGATGCACCAGCACTACATGGTAAGCCAAACACATTTCCCAACAGAAAAAAAAAACTAATAGTAAATAGTGTCATCAACAAGAATCAACAGACTAATGAGATAAAATGGCAGTGTTATTTTAAGAGTGTGGGTAAAGCTGGAAGTATTGATTGCAATTATAAGGAGAGCAAGATGTTTAGCATAACATCAAGAAAAATAACCTACAGAAGTATGATAGCCCAAATCTCATTCAAGATTAGAGATAGTTGCAAACCTTTTTGCCCTTTGTCTTCTTCTTTTTTTTGAAAGTCCTCCTAGCACAATGTGCGGCTGCAATTCATCAACCTGTTGAGAAATATCAAAGGTTCATCAAATAATATATCAACTGTTTTACAATGAGCCACCTCATGGTTATAGACCTAGGCATACCATATCTAGGTCCCATATTTCTATGGCAGGATCCATGGTTCCAACGGCTACAAAATTCCCTGTGATATTGAAGTGCAGAGAAAGCAACAGAATCAGATAATAAGCTCCTTCCGATCCAAAGAAATAAATTGGTACCCCTTACTTTACAGTTTTACCTTTTTCGCCACCTTTGAAATTAAAATCCATCCAAGCAGTGCAGAGAGGAAAATCAGCAAGAGGAACATCATGATGCACAAAAGATATTCTGTTCACCGTCATCTGTTTCTTCAAGAATGTTGACCTGTCATCAACAATAATTTAACAAGTATGAAAACTAATAGCATAGGACAGTCTGGCAAGTCATTCAGACAGTGTGAGAAATGGAAAGTAACGTGACCTGACTGTATTTTTACATGGACAGACACTAAGAGCACGTGCTGGGATTTTCCAAACACAGGTTTACAAACTACAGCCAGTATTGCTATAATGTCTGTAATGATACATCAATGGGCACCTAGAAGACATTGTGGTAACATACCACATGTTCTATTACTGCAGGGAAAATACTTAAGTTCCTGTTTGGATCCTTTGAGCTAACAATTAGTAGTGTTAGCTGGAGGGAATCAGCTAATAGCTAATTGTTAGCAAAGAGGTAGGTAAGATACTAGCCAGGCTATTAGCTGGGGATCCAAACGGGACCTAAACTAATTTTTAGCAACTAAGTGTTAGCTCTAGGGGATCCAAACAGACCATGGCTGAGTTTTTTTAGCAAAATTGGAAAAAATGCTAACTGATACTTGCCTGAAGAGAGAAGATATCCTCCTCACTGTGTGCGAGAGAATAACAAAATCGGTAGGCATGATCATCTTATCTTCAATTTCTGAATCGTCATCATCGTCATCATCATCATCACCATCCTAATAAGGTACGAAAAACGTATCAAGTTGCATCCATTTGTTCTCATCATCACTAGTAGTATAACAACAACGAAAGTAAAACAGCAGAGTTAGTTAACTCACATTGTTCTTCTTGAGATAAGGGTCCATTCCATTGTCCGGATAGTACAAGTCCCCCAAACCGGAGCCGATAATATCAACCTCTAACATAATCACAGGTTAAGAATGCATCAATCACCTCAGCTCACCTGGTCTGATTGAATTGAATTAGCAGTTAATTAGCAGGAGGATGATGAATGGAAGAAAAGATGCCCACCTTTCGTCCTCATCATCGTACGCATCCATGTTGAGCTCACGGAGCCCATCAGCAACGTCGTCCACCTTGCTGGAACCCTTGCCGAGCGCCTTGGCTACGGCCTTTGCCCGGGCAGCCTCATCAACCTCCTCCACCTCTGCCTCTGCCTCAGCCTCCGCCGCACCGTCGAGCTCCATGGTGCCAGCAGCATCATCGTCGTCGTCAGCTTCGCTCCCAGAGCTGGATAAATTTGAAATCAAGTCAATTGCTAGAATTACAGCAGGGCACGCAATGCTGGAGACGGACAGGTACACGGCAACAAAACAAAATTCGTCACTAACGCGGGAAGTAGAGCACGCGTGCAAGGAGATAAATAGGGGAGGAAGGTGGGGCTCACTCTCTGTCCAAGGCGAAGGTCTTCATGGCCTCAGCGATCTCCTCCTGCGTGGGCGGGTCGGCGACGACGGGCATGCTCTTGGCGGCGCCCCTGGGCACCCAGGATATCGCGGAGATCATCCCCGTGAGCGAGTCCTCCTCCATCGGATCGTATGAGATGAGCGCGTCCTCTCTTTCTGGTGGTTTGTCGCGGAGGTGGCTCGTGGCGGGAAGTGGAGGAGGCCGGCGGCGAGGGAGAGAATTAGAGGAGGTTGTGGCCGTGCCGACCAAGGAAAAGCGGTGGGGAGCTAGGGTTTAGATGAGTGGGCTGGCCTGGGCCGCTCGCTCGGAACTGGGCTGACCCGTATTGTCACTAGAATGGGTTCGGTTCGGTTCAAAAAAAAAACGGTTCGGTTCGGTTAAATACCGAAAATACCGAACGAGTCGACTTCGTGGATCCTTGCTCGGCCGGGCGATGGGCGATGGGCGATGGGCGATGGGCGACGAGCCGACGACGGCGGCCGGGACAGGGAAGGGCGGACGGCGCGGCCGCGTGGCGCAGTGGTTGAGGGCGGAGGCAGAGGACGAAGAAATCGCCGGCGCGCCGCGCGGGGACGGGTGTCGGGCGCACGGGTGGCGACAGCGCGCGAGGAGGGCGTCGCGCGGTGGGTGGCGGCTGCGCTGGACGCTTCGCGATATGGGGAGTGTGCGAGTGTTGAGCTGCAGACCTAGGGTTGCCTACCTGGACTTCCTGTGGGCTGTGGTGGACTTGTGGGCTGTTGTTGGGCCAAATCGGTTCTATTCAATAAATTCGGTTTACGGGTAGGGAACCGAAAATACCTCGCTAAATTCGGTTCCAAAACAGGAACCGAATTTTTTGGTTTTAACTTTTTTATAAGTTTGGTTTTCAGTATTTTTCGGTTTGGTTTTGATTTTTTTGGTATTTCGTGCCCCGAGCTAGGGTTTACTGTATTTTGTCACTAGATGGGCCGGAAGTCTTTGGGCTTGCTTGAAGGGTTTCATGTAACTTTCGCACGCTTTCCTCAAAACAAATGTAAATTTTCATGCACTTAAGTATTTTTTTAATAAAAAATCACCTTGACAAATTATTTCTAATTTCAGCATGGAGGTTATTAATATAAATGGTTTTGAGAGTCGGGAAGAATAAGATGTCAGTTTTCGACGTTCGAGTTGATAAACCAGACAGCGATAATTATGCAAGGGCAAACATGTACTCCTCTATACTTGAAAAAAAAAAGACGTTTTAGGACGGCGGCGTGGTCTCCAAAATCAACTTTTACTTTTTTTTTTTCTATAAAAATATTTATCAAAAAGTTATATATGCATATTTTTATAAAATAATTTCAAGACAAATCTATTATATAATTTTTACATTTCCAAACTCAACGATTTAAAAGTTATTCATGATTTATATTCTCAAGGTTTGACTCAAACCTTATTAAAAATGTCTTTCTTTTCTAATATGCGTAACATCCGCCCCCTACGGAGGGCGGCCAGTGCTCATGATTTGATTATAGAATCAACTAGAAGTTGAAGTCAAGTGTACGTGCATGGATGTCCGCCGCTCCAGTCAATCAATCATGCATCCCAGCCCGATTGGTGCGTGACCAGGCCGGCCAGCGCCCACCTTTGACCATGTACATGCATGTTCTCCATGCAATAATTCTGTACAGAATGAAATTAAACACGGGATCAGAGGAAAGCTAGGACTCGGTTAATTAGGAACGTCCTTCCAAATTACAGCTCACTTATTAGTTCATCCGTTTTGCTATTTATTTTAGATATATAATATTATATCTAAATATATAGAACTTATGGTCAAAACAAGATGTCAAAAACAATATTATTTTTAGAACATAAATATATCGATCGATAGATAGAGATAGACGATCGGTCACTTTCTAGTGTACTAGGCATCGTCAGCAGATTGAATCATTCTTTTTGATGATTAGTCACGGGGTGCATAGAAATCTCCGACAATGCAAGTTTAGTTTGGCGGGAACCCATCTTGAAATGCATGCGTGTGATGCATGATCACCAGTAGTTGATTGATCATGGATCAGCTATTCAGCTAGCGGAAGTAGCATGCGGCTACATATATATCGTAATAGTACACATGATACAATATGTTATGTTAACAAGACGAACTTGCACTACAGGTTTATTATAGGAAAAAGGTGTACCAACCGGTGAATTCTTTGTCGATCCCTCGTCGTCCTGGCATGCACCGGCCTCTCTGAAACGATCGGCGCGGCGGTTGCGCATTGGCAACTGGTAGAGCCAGCCCCAGTAGATAGGTGTGTGTATTTTTCCGTGTTTCGCTTCGATGTCCTCTCGCCATCGAGGTTTTCATTGTACTAGTATTTGGTTTGGTTTTCCATCCTCTTAATGAAATACGGGTGAATGACCCGATCGCGAAAAAAAAATTGTGACGCGGCAGCTAGCGGGCTGCTTGGACTATCTCACCGATCAACCGTCCGATCGATCGCGCTGTTTACTCCTACCACTCCTTGGCGCTTCCAGCAATCAGAATGGAGGAAGCAATCACGATCGTTGGATCCCTCGCGGGTCGGTGCACGGCGTTTTCCCGGCCCGGCCGCTGTCCCTCTTTCTCTCTCCGTGTTCCGAATTCCACTCACAGATGAGTTGCCGCAGGTCGGTGCGATGCAAATTCGCGGCTGTCGGGTGAGGAATAGACAGAGCCGGCACCCGTTACTGATGGTTTTCCGTTCACCTGCCTGGACCTACTCCTACCTGAGCCCGCCGCGGCATGCTTATCCAGTTATCCACTCGTTCAGGTCGCCTTCTACTATTCCATTCCATCCCGATCAAACCAGAACGTCAAACAGCAGACGCGGACGTCCACAACGCACACACCACCACCAATCAGGCAACCAATCCAGTCCGTGGCAAGAGCAGAGCAGAAATAATATCTCCGGCGAATGAGAATGATCCGATCCTGCAGGTCAGCAGCAGCCAATCAGGAATCTTGGATAGAGCACTACTAGCAGTCGAGCACTAGCTGCTGCTCAACTCAACTGGAAAAACTAGTACTGCCCGTACGAGTTATAACCCGGACGACACGGGACATTAGCCGCTTGCAGACACCAGACATTGACGGCAGATGCCAAAAAACATCACTGATCGCTGATCCTGACCAACCCTCGCCCGATCTGCAACCAGCTCATCGCCAACTGGAATCAATTAACCGGAAATTCACCCTCTCCACCAAAACTACTCATTTCTTCTTAAAGCGAAACTACTCTAAAACCTTGATTATCAATGACTCCTCGGCGCACCTGCGACGGTAACCGTACGCATGGCCGCAAGATGGGCAAGATCAAGTGTTCCAAGCATCGGAGATTGCATTTGGCTTTTCCAAAAGCCCCTTACTATGCAAGAAGCAGGTGGAAAAAGCTTCTGAGAAAAGAAAATGTGAATTCAGACATGGCTCATGTGCAGTGGCGAGGTTACACCAAACATGCATGGCCGTCCTATGTGGTACACCAAACCATGATATTGGCCATGGTCATATAGGGAGAGAGGCTACAAAAACTAGAATGAAAAAAAAAACAGATTTCGTTTATGCTGAAGATCAGAAGCGGCGATAAACTACAACTTACAAACAAGTAAGCCATGTTTCTCATTCGTACTCTACTCTATTTAGTAACAAACAAGTAAGCCATGTTTCTCATTCGTACTCTACTCTATTTAGTAACTAGGGATTGGATTCCCTGCACCAAATATGAAGTAGAGAATATAAATGTAAAATCCTTAATGTGTCTCACTAACATGAATATCATATTTCTTGTACTAGTGAACTTTAATTGTAAATGATGGTGGAGTGTTGAGGTGGATATATTGCATGTCTATTGCTAGTGGAAAATGATAGGGATACTTTGCATGTCAAGAGAAATTGATAGTGGGGTGTTGATAGTGGATTGCATATCAAAGAATTAGTTTAGTATGTTTTATTCTTATAGGAGTATTAGATTAGATATTGTTTGCTAGTACATAACTATAACAACAAAAATTAATATGTTTAGATCCAGAAGGATCAGTTACTTATAAGTGCGCTGGTTAGAAAAAAAAGATCGCTGCTACGAGTTAGCATTAAAATTTTAACACGTTTAGAACTCCCTCCATCCATTAAAAAACACAACCACAATACAATACCGAGTTACACCATCTTAAGTTTAACTAAATTTTATACAGTTGATTATCAAAATATGTGATATCAAATAAGTATCATTGGTTCACATTGGAATTATTGGATGTCATAATATTGATATTCTCTATCCTCCAAATAAGTGCACATCCTAGTTTTGGACAGTCAAACTTATTTAAGTCAAATTTGACTAGATTTATAAAAAAATGCTATCAATATCTATATCTCCTAATATATTTATTATTATAAGAATATTTCCACTATTAATCAAATGATACTTATCAAGCATGATAATGTAAATACTAGAATTTTTATATGCCTTTAACCGAACTTATAAATATTTGATTTGACTCATTGAAGCCAATAAGCACGTGTCAAACAGCTTCTAGCTAGAAATATTTATATTTATTTGTGAAGCTGTATTGGAATCATTGAAACAGGCCCATGTATATTATCCTGTCGTGTCCTGATGTCTCAAGCCATCGACAGACAGTCCGCCGATTCCGCAACGGACGGCAGGAATGCCTAGTCACCAAGTCAAACAGGCATGAAAAGTGCTACACAGGCAGGCTCTTGAGGCTTGCTTGACCTGAGAAGGCGGCAGACTCCTTCCTAGTCACTGATTCCTTTCTTCTCCAAGGCATCATTTATCGGCGGCTCCTTCCTGCCCACCTTCACCCGCATGCCAACCAAGATTGCGTCCATTCCGGCTTTGTGGTTTCAGTTTTCTTTCATTGCCATAAACCACAGCGGACACTTGAACTCCGCTAGTTACGAGGTCATGTTTGGTTTAGGGACTTTTAAGTTCTTATAACTAAAAAAAGTCTCTTTTAGTCCCTACTAAATCAAACAGGGATGGACTTTTTATGAGGCTTTTTTCAATAATAGTCCATAAACTCTCTTGGAGGGACTTTTTTTTATTAGTCCCTAAGACTAAAAAAAAGTTTAGTCTCAAGAACCAAACGGGGACCTGAGTTTACCACGTACTACTCGTCTACAATTAATCAAACTTATAGGATATTAAACTATGATACTGTGTTAGAATTGTATTTTCTTTTAAAAAAACCCGAGGGACTACATGCATCATGGGCAAAAATGGCCATAGCATCATGAAGCTTCTACTTTCATCAGGTACAGAGGAGTGCACAAACAGACCACCACCACTCCTACATGATACAGAAATTATTTAATTGCAAACAGTAAACTAACAATTAGATCATAGAGTACTGTTCCGCTGCATCCGGTGATAATGATAGGATAACACAGCCACAGCCGTGACAGTCTGATTAGCATCGTCGTGGCCAGCGACCCTTCCAAGTGGACGACGTAACAAAACGAATTCCTCCTCAGTCATCTTGCTGCTTGCTGGTGCCCTCCCTGGCAACTTTCACTTTCTTTTCTTTTTTCTGCCCTTTTGCAGTGTGACTTCTACCAACCTCAGGTGAACTACAAAAGAGGCGCAGTAATTTTTTTAGTAAGAACTAACAAAAGCATCATGCTAACCAACCATCACACCATCACTTTATTAACAGCAGGTAAAAGTGAAACCCCCAAAAAAATGATGTGAGAGGGTGAGGGGGAAATTGTAAAAGGAGGAGCAGATGAAACGGAAAGTCCAAATACTCCTATCAGAGGGAGTAGTAAATCTAGAAAGTGGGTGTGGTATCTTTCCCTAGATTTTCTTATTCGCCCCTTGTCTCTCTTTCTATTCTCCTTCCTCCGTCGGCTCGGCTCTCCATCTCCCACCCCCACCCCCCACCCAAGCAGGTAGCGGCGGTCACCATCTCTCCCCATCCCCTTTGCCGCCCTTGCTTGGTCTTCTCCCTCCTCAGGGCAGGCAGGGGAGGAGGCGAGAGAGAGCACGGAAGCAGCCTGATTTGATTTGCTTTTGGTTGCCGAGGAGGGAGTTGGTGCAGTTTGGAGGCGTGCCTCTGTCTCTGGCTGTGTGTGTGTGTGTGGAGATGGACCCCAAGTTCCCCACACCCCCACCGCTAAACAAAACGGAGCCCACCACCGCGACGACCACCACCACCACCTCGACCGCGCAGCAGCAGCAGCTGGATCCTAAGGACTACCACCAGCAGCAGCAGCCGGCGCAGCAGCACCACCTGCAAATCCAAATCCACCAGCAGGACGGAGGCGGCGGTGGCGGTGGCGGCGGAGGGAAGGAGCAGCAGCTGGTGGTGCAGCCCGGGGAGCGGAGGCAGCAGGCGCTCGCGCCCAAGCGGAGCTCCAACAAGGACCGCCACACCAAGGTCGACGGTAGGGGCCGTCGGATCCGGATGCCCGCGCTGTGCGCCGCGCGGATCTTCCAGCTCACGCGGGAGCTCGGCCACAAGTCCGACGGCGAGACCGTGCAGTGGCTGCTGCAGCAGGCCGAGCCGGCCATCGTCGCCGCCACCGGCACGGGGACCATACCGGCGTCCGCGCTCGCGTCCGTCGCGCCCTCGCTCCCGTCGCCCACATCCGGGCTCGCCAGGTCGCACCACCACAACCACCCGCACCACATGTGGGCGCCGTCCGCGGGTTTCTCCTCGCCCTCCTTCATCAATTCCGCCGCCGCGGGCACGGGCCGACGCCGCCGGCATCGGAGGCATCATGCAGCGGATGGGGATCCCCGCGGGTCTCGAGCTGCCGGGAGGCGCCGCCGCTGGAGGCCACATCGGCTTTGCGCCCATGTTCGCTGGACACGCCGCGGCCATGCCGGGGCTTGAGCTCGGCCTCTCGCAGGACGGCACCATCGGCGTGCTCGCCGCGCAGTCGATCAGCCAGTTCTACCACCAGGTGGGTGGTGCTGCTGCCGGCGGCAGCGCCCAGATGCAGCACCCGCACGGACACCAGCATCACCATCATCAGCAGCAGGAGGACGGGGAGGACGACCGCGAGGACGGCGAGTCCGATGACGAGTCTGGCCAGTAGTGTAGGAGAGAAAAGTGTATGCGTGCAGCCACAGGATGCTTCTGCTACTCTTGGATTCTTGTTCGTCGAGTTGTGATGGATTTTTATCTTCATTTTTTCTCGTGTGGTATCCAAACTCAACGGAGGCCTCTCTTGCTGTTGCTGTGAGGACTTGCTGGCTCCAGATCATCCTAAGTTCTTCCCACTATCTATGGGGTGGATGATCACCACAGCCTTCTTTCCGACTTCCAGGTATTTTGTTTCATCTTTTGCATTCAGTATGTCACATCTCGGTATCCTTATTATGGTTTGGTTGACTGTGATCCTATATTTCTGTATGCTCACCCTGCAGGTGTAAAACTTGATGGATTGGATTTGGATCAATCGCCCTTGAGTGGGTGCCTTATTTGTTATTGCAAAGTGTGTAGATATTCAGGTAATTTTGCAGTTAGAGAGGTGTTCTTTTTATTGGAGCAGTGATCCAAGTTTTAAAACAATCAAGGTATTCGCCGGCATTTCGATCCTCCTCCGCAGGCTGTCTATGCAACGCAAATATGATACATATACATTTCTAGCCCTCTTTTTTTTCCTTCTCTGATATGTCTGTGAGCTGTTTCTGCCAAGATTTCTTCTTTTGTGTGATCAAACATGCACATCCTAGTTGTTTGCTCGAATCATCAGTTATTGTTTCAGTATATTTGTACCGAGGAGAGTTGTATATTACCACATTTTGCTAGGGGAAAGGATCAAGAGGTTTTTATTGGTATATGGTAGCCATAGATGGTGGCACGGCTATATATGCATGTGCAGAACAGAATACAGTAGTAGAAGGCCGCATGACGCCTGATTCAGATACAAGAATATAAAGATCAGACTTGGTCCATCATAGAAACGATTGCTTTGTTGCCAATGAATATATCCTTGAAAATATTCATTCTTGTTTTCGATTTGTTTGAAAAAGGTTAAAAAACAATAGTACCATGCAATTAGCGAAAGCATGACCTGGCATATCAAAACTTTTGGGATATTTTGCCATGTGTTCTTTAACCAAAAATCACAATGTTTATAGTACTAAACTACAATCGCCATGCAGCTTGCAAGATGATTTATAAACAACTAATGCTAACTATAAACCTCCCAGTTACATTCTTCTATTTGGGGTTTGTCAAATATCCCTTGCTCATCTTCTACTACAAGCTATTATTTTATTTCCTGATCTTTTTGTCTTGGTGAATGACTACCTTCTATTTCTATGCTTAGACGTGTAGCATCAGGGTCATGCCATTTTTTAAGAACATCCATATCATCTGAACAGTACTTGCTGTGGATCTGTTCACTTTTAACAACATGCTGAAGACAACATCGAGATCAAGCCACCTTTAAGCTTGGGCGGCAGCATGTTCAGTAAAGCTGTTGAGAGTGCACAAAAGATGACTTTTTTCTAGGTGGGTATCATGATTGTGTTGGCAAGTGTAGTTGATCAATGCATTCTACTACTAGTTTATGCCGAGCTTGCTTATCACAACTGCAACTGCCACTCAATGGGAAGAATAGAATCTCATGCTGTCTGCATTTCGTTTGTTCTATGCATGGATTTCGTTCATGTTCACACATGTTTTTTTCGTCCTTGCCACATCCATTTATGAGATGTGGCTGTTTAGTAGTACAAGTGAGATGCAAATCATACTATTTCTGTTTGGCAGTGCTTGTGAGGTCTTGCTCAGTCTCTCATGAAACTCATGATATGGTCGTCAGGAGCACATGGTTGGCCGTCAATTCTGGTCCGTGGTAGTAGTACCCTAGCGCCACTACTACTGTAGGAGTACATCAGCATCGTCCTATGCTGAAATATTCCAGAACAGATTTCTGTTGCTCCATTTATGTTCTAGTCCATCTTTTTTTTTTTCCTGGTCTGGTGGCTGTGGTTGCTAGTGACCTCATTGGTTCTATCCACTCTGGCCACATTTATTTGGCGTGTTGCTGAGGGTAGCTGACGTTGTCACTCTCATCCATGCTGCCTGATTGTGAAAAAACGTGACGTGGTAATTTGTTGCTATCGTCGTCCATTTGTCTTTTTTTTTTTCTGATGTGAATGTGCACTTAGGAGTACGTACTCATTAAAAATAGCACGGCTGGTTTTCTGGTTCTGATGACCTCTCTAACGCATCAATGGTCGCCGCCCACCCGGATGTTTCTGTATTGCCTTTTCAGTTGAGAGCATCTTTGTATTTTGCTCAAATAATCCGACGGATAGGACTGCATCTGATCATACTTGGTCAACGCACCTGTCACCTGTGTTCAATTTTTTTCTAACGAACAGATGAATGTGCAGCTTGATCAGTACACAGAAGTTACCATCGCAAATATGCTTACTGCAAAGCTCAAAGATTTGTCCTCTGTTTAAGTCAAAAAAAAAAATGTTCTCTGTTTTTTCGCTTTCTTTCATTGTCCCAGCTCATATTTGTACGAGTTGAATAGTTGATGACACCAATTAGTAGTTCCAACTGGTGAATAAACTAACCACTGATGATTGGGGACGTGTCCTCGTTGTCAGACATGCGATTCATGCTTCTCTTAAAATACCACCAGACATCGCTTTTTCTTTGGTTTGTGAGGTTAGGCTAAAACAGGATTAGAGAACACGACGTCCAAGTCCAATAGGAGGCAAAAGCTTGTTTGCAATCACACTAGTGTAGTACATAACCTCGTAGTAGGTTATATCTTATCATCATCGTCTGATCTCCCTGGTATTTGTATCGTCGTATGGTATCTCCTTCTCTCGACAAAAGATGTAGTGGCAACTGGCAACCTATGTGCACTGCACTGAGATACCAACATCTGTCTCTTGCTTTGTTCCTCGGTGGCCATTTTATTCGGGGCTATGGCTTTGTGTTCATCAATCTTCTCCTATCCTTTTTATCTTTTGTGTGCCTTTTGAAACTTGCTTGAAGCCTCGACCTCTAGTCCTAGCATGTTAGGACGGTTGGTTGCATTGTTTTTGCTCTCGATCTAATCGTTTTCCCCTTCTATAGGTGTGGTGGAGTAATCTCCGTTCTAAAGGAGTGCACATCTTAGGGTTGGTCAATGCATTTGAAGTTAGATGTATAAAAGATAGGAGTATTAATTATATCTCCAAATAAGTTACAATAATTATTTCAATAATATGTATTCAGTATAATCTTTATTATATATTTATTAGTCAAATTTAAGGTTGATTAGTATTAACTCTAAAAGTCAAGCACTAATATTTAATCAGTGTACTGTACGCCCAGTGTGCCTGTGCTGTGCGAGTTGCGATGCGACCGACGCCACGGGCGCGGCAGCCGGCAGCGGCAGTCAATGCGGTTCCCGATCGCCCAACCAGACCACTGTTGGTGGGCTGGGCCACCACGCGGATGCTGTGGGCCCCGGCCTCTGCCTCCTGGCCTGTCTGCTCCCGCTGCCGGAGCAGCAGTGCAATGACGGCGGCCGTACGTCGTGCAGCAGTACGGAGTAGTAGTGCTCTGTTCTGCCTCCTGGTCTGAAGGATGATGCCCTGCCACAGGACGGCAGCCATATTTACTGGCTGTGCCATTCGGCCCAATCGCTCGTGATCACGCCCTCAACCTTAATCAGAAATCTGAAAAAAGAGGAAAAAACTGACTCCATTGCTTCTCCTTACCGTCCAGGCGCCCAGATGCAGCAACAGCAAGTCGTGTTGTTTCTGCTGCCTCTGCTACCTATCAACTCTGTGTTTTACTAGTGAGGAATCTATTCCTAACAAAATAGTGTAGTTAGGAGGGCCCTTTTCCATTATCTTTCGGCTCGATCCTCTCCTCTAAGCTTTCATGGGTAGTGAGGGCCCTTTTCAGTTGATGTTGCTTGGTAGAGATGGTGCTGTGAATCACATGCTGAGGTCGTGGTACGAGCTGCGATTGTCGAACAGTGTGTGCATTCTGGTTTCTCGACGCTGCATCCCATCACGGTTCATGGCTGCTTGTTCCATCGCTAGGATACGGACGTCCCTTTTCTAGCACTGTACATGCAGAGAAGGCCACTAGTGTGCGCGACTAGGCCTTGTTTAGATGGCTAAAATTTCTAATCTTTTTCCACTTTCTCCGTCACATCACATTAAATCGCATCCAAAAGATATATGTTTGAGTACTAAATGTAGGTAAAAAATAACTAATTACGGAGTTGAGATGTATATTGCGAGTCGATTCTTTGAGCCTCATTTACGCCATTGTAGGATAATATTTCCACTAACAAACGAAACGTCTTTACGATTAATACGATGTGACATTCGGTTCCAATTTTTAGCCATCTAAACCGGGCCGCATAAGCGGCTTTTTTCAACATTCATGTTTTTTCAAAAAAATTGTTATTTTAAAACATGCTCGTCCCAGCATGGGACGGACAAAGCAAAAACGTCGGTCGGCAAGTGCTGTGGCGGGCGGCAATTATGGAGACGGGAAGCAGCAACTCAAGGCCTTGATGGTGATGGCGAGTTGGCGTGAACACGCTTACACACGCGGCGGGTGGAGGGAAAGCAGAGGGACGATGCGTAACGTATGGCTGCCATCGGAAGCGTTGGATCCTGTTTCGACGCATATGTAGGGGTCCAGTGCGTCTGCGTGCGCCCTCGAACACCTTGCATCGGTGCGTCCATGGCGGGCGCCGGACGATTGCAGGACAGGGTACGGAGTCGGAGATGTCTCAGTCTTCCAGCAGCTACTATGCATGTGCAGGCGAAGCGCTGGGCCTGGCTCGATCAGCTGCACAGTGCTGCTCTGCCCAGTGCCCAGAAACCAATCAACTGTTGCTTGGACCGGCAGCATCTTTCACACTGCGGAAAACGTGCATGGCTGATCACGCTACAGTTGCCAAGCGCGGCAATGCAGTACCAGAGCATGGGACTGGTTTGGCTTTTCTCCCGCTCATCTTGGACATGATACCGAGGCTTCGGTGCCAGCCTTGATGAAGGTGCCCGTGGCTCTATACTATTGGCATGGAACCGACGGAATCGCCTTCAAGCACCGACGGAATCGTCTTCAACCTTCTTCATCTCTCGTCACTAGTGTACGAGGTGGAGGCCATGGCTGTTCAACTCTAATTTGGGAAACTTTTCATCAATCAATGAAATAATATTTCGGCCTAATATTGAATCACATAGGAATAGGAAGGAAAAAGTCTACTTTCGGTCCTCAACTTTGGCGAAAGTCAGATTTTGGTCCTCAACTCCAAAACCAGGACAAAAGCAGGTCCCTCAACTTTTCAAACCGTGCGATTTCGTCCCTCGGGCGGGGTTGGGCCGGTGGTTTTTTCTGATAACTCCGGTTTTGCTCAGTGGTGACTGTGGTTTCATTTTTTCCCTTTTCTTATTTATTTCGGTTGAATCTTTCAAAAATCATAGTAAATCACATAAAATTCATAAAATAGAAAATCCAATTTTGTTGGACTCCACATGAGTAAGAGCTACGCAATGAATATATAATATGATATACTTTAGTACAAAGTTTTTGCTAGAAGGTTTTGCTTTTTTTCTTTTTATTTATTTCAGCTCAATCTTTAAAAATCATAGTAAATTATAAAAAATCATAAAATTGAAAAACCAATTTTGCTAGACTCCACATGAGCATATTTACACAATAAAGATATATAGGTGTACTATTTAATTTATTGGCCAGGATCCATCGATCAGGTTCACAGCTCGCGTACGTACGTACGCAGATCAGCACAACAAACCTAGCTAACCTAACCCAGCTAAAGAGCCACAGTAACTACGTACTGTGTTATTGCGCGCCTCATGTGGAGTCCAACAAAATTGAATTTTTTATTTTATAATTTTTCTGTAATTTACTATGATTTTTTAAAGATTGAAATAAATAAATAAAAAAAAAAGGCAAAACCATCTAGCAAAAACTTTGTACTAAAGTATACCATATTATATATTCATTGCGTAGCTCTACTCATGTGAGTCCAACAAAATTGATTTTCTATTTTATAAATTTTTACGTGATTTACTATGATTTTTGAAAGATTCAGCCGAAATAAATAAGAAAAGAGAAAAAACGAAACCACAGTCACTGTAGCAAAACCGGAGTTACTGTAGCGAAACCACCGTCCAAACCCGCCGAGGGACGAAATCTGCACGGTTTGAAAAGTTGAGGGACCCGCTTTTGTCCGGGTTTTAGAGTTGAGGGACCAAAATCTGACTTTTCGTAAAAGTCGGCGACCAAAGTAGACTTTTTTCCGAATAGGAAATCCACGGCCCAGGTATTGGTGGAAGAAGATTTATGACTGTGCGAGGCCCACGCTTTGGCCCAGCCCAATATCCGACACGCACACCAGGCAGGCCGGACTCAGCACCACGTAGTCTAGTAGGAGTAACACAAAATTTCCTCAAATAAAACTAAACCAAAAATAAAAAATCTCCCCGTCTGGCTTCTTCTCTCGCTGCTGCGTGCCTGCGGGGACACTCCATCTCTTTCCTCAACGATCCGGCCTCCCCACACCTCTCGCCGAGTCGCCGGCGGAGGACGATCCGCTCCGCCGGCAGCAGGGCGAGCGCTGCGCGGGCCTCAGATCGCCCGTGTTGGGTCCTTGGAGCCGAAAAGCGGGGGCGGGATGAAGCCCCCGGCTGGCGGCAGCGGCAAAGGGCGGCACGATTGACCCCTCTGTGCCGCGGTTCAGGTGCCAGGAGTGCCGCCGCGCCCTCGTCGTCGTCGGGGTCGAGTCCTACGCCGACAGGCTGCCCGCACACGCCGCGCCCGGTACAACTCGCCTGCCTCCCGTCTTCCCCCTTTTGTTTTACCTATATATATATATACTCCCTCCCTTCCCTTTCCAATCGTTTATTTAGGAGTCAAACAATTTTTAGTTAACGTTGAGGAGTCAAACAATTTTTGGCTTAACTAAATCCATAAAATATGTAATAACATTTATGATACAGAATAAGTATCAATTGATTAATTATGGAATATATTTTCATTGTAATAAACCTATTTAGTAGATGCATAAATGTTGATGTATTTCTTATCAACTTAGTCAGACTTGAGAAAATTTTGATTTGGTTTAAATTTAGAATTGCCTTCTCTTGGGGACACAGGGAGTACTATTATAACCACTGTATTCCATCAGTTTGAACCACTTTGCTCGGCCAAGTTTCCTTTTTCACACTTAGATTATGCAAAGTATTCTTCTCATGGCACTTAGATTATGCATGTCTATAGCGTTACAGCTGGAAAAATCTTCTTGTCGATCATGTTGCCAGGCCTTCCAAATTATTACTTCCATTGATGCTTGAAGCTGGGGTCGCTTCATGCTTCTAGTTGCCGATCAGGTTTCACAATTAAGTTGTTCTATTGCATTTGTAGTGCTGGGACCAAGATTAGCATGCGGCTATTTGCCTTGCTTCCTTCGATCATTTTTTTTTTTTCACACAAGCACTATCCACTGAGCCTCTATGAGATGCAAGTTTGTGGTACTGGTGGCACTTATCAAGTATGTCATTTAATGCGGCGCAGGTAATCATGCATCTTCTGTTCAGGGCAGTGTTATGGGTGCAAGCAAGATGGACAATTCTTATGTTGTGCTATCCAGGCAGAACAAATCTCAGGGTCCTAGGATTCCCCCACGCCCACCAAGTGCAGCAGCGGTGCATACTGATCCCAGCCAATCAACAAGAGCGATAGAGGGGTCATATATAGTGCTTCCACCTCCTGCCGCTTCCATATACAAGACACCTGCCTCTGAAGGAGGTGGTGCGCAGCTCACAGCACCAGGTGTAAACTCCAGTAGCCCCTCACAGGGAAACAATTCTGGGTTTCACTCTAGTGTTACTGTGCTAAAAGGGCTTTTGAGATTGCTAGCTCGCAAACTCAGGTATGATTGATTGTTGACTATGTGCATATACTAGTTGTGTGAGCATGCATGGATTTTATACTGCTGTCTTTAATGTTTCCTCTTCTGTTTTCAGTGTAGCAGTTATTGCATCAAATAAGCATGTTTTTTTTTGTCTTTCCCAGAGTTCATTATAGTGATATACATATAGTAATGACAATGACAATGTGTTTCTGCTTTTCTAATTGCATGTGCAGGTTGAACAGCCACTTTGTCTGGAATGTATGAGGGTTCTTTCTGATAAGATGGATAAGGAGATTGAAGATGTTAATGCTGATATTAAATCTTATGAGGCTTGTCTTCAACGTTTGGAGCAGGAACCCTACAACATCCTCAGTGAAACAGATTTTCTAAAGGAGAAACAAAAGGTAACCGTTCCTATTGAAATATGTGTGGCGTGATGGCTGACTAGTTATTGAGGTTAGAAGATGCAAAATCTACTGTTTAATTGCTACGCTTGATGCAGGCCTCCCACCACATATATTTGGTGATCCCTTTTGACTATGAAACTGTTATATCAAGCTGCACAATATGAATACCTATATCGTGGTTTAAACATATTAGTGCTTAAGCATCTTTCACAAATATTGTGAAATAATCAAGCATAAGCTGTCAACTATAAATGCAACTCAATTATGGCACGTTTTTTTAGATTACAGAACTAGTGCATATTATTGACTTTGTTGCAAAAGATACAAGAAATAGTTATTGGTCTCTATAAACCTCTTACCTTTATGTGTTCTGCAAATTCAGATTGAGGAAGAGGAAAAGAAACTTAAAAGCTGCAATTGAAGAAGCTGAAAAGCAATATTCAGAAGTTAGTTCTGAGATGAAAGATCTTGAAATAAAAAGTCTAAACAATTTGAGGAATTGGAAGAGCGGTTAGTATCTTTCTCCTTGCCATTATTGTTTCAGGCATCTTCCTGTTATAGTTGTGCTGTTTGTCATTTGTATCATTTTTGTGCACTTGGAGTTGCTGGGGAATACTATGATACTATCACAGAATCACGATTGATGTACAGCATTGCAAAGTTTTAACACCATCTGCACCTTTTGTTTGGCTCCTTCTTTTTTATAATGCTTCAAATACCTTCCATGCAAAACTGATGTTACCATTTTTTTAAAAATAGGTACTGGCATGAATTCAACAGTTTTCAGTTTCAGTTGACATCTCACCAGGTAAATTTACTTCAGGCCAGCCTCTGGATACCTAACTGAGAATAACAATGTATCAACTTATTGTTATCATACTTTTTCGCTGCCCCCTAACTTGTATATATTTTTCAAACATACATATATTTTGTTCCATATCAGTTCCAGGCTAATAACTAAAGCATATAAACCGAGTCTGTGGTTGATTTTGTGATCATGCATTTATTTTGCATCAAAAAGTTGCTGACAGAAAGCTAAGAAAGTTTATGCAACACGCATGTTGTCTGTGATGTTGTTTTTAAAACTGCCTTGATGTATGGATATACTATCACAAATTTTAGTTAGTTATCTCTATGCCATATTTTCTTATGCTTGAATAGTTTGCCACCATTTTCTGTGACATTCATTTTGTTATATGAAAAAAATATGACACTTTTCAGGAACAAAGAGACGCGGTTTTTGCCAAGATAGAAGTTTCCCAGGTTCATTTGGAACTCTTGAAGCGCACTAATGTTCTCAATGACGCATTCTATATTTCACATGATGGAGTAATTGGAACAATAAATAACTTCCGCCGGACGCCTTTCTAATGTGGAGGTATTATACAGATTGCAAAATGCATAGACGCAATTTTGGGTCACTATACTCAGTGCTTCTGAAAATACAGGTTGAGTGGGGGAGATAAATGCTGCTTGGGGTCAGGCTGCTCTGCTGTTGCATACCATGGCTCAGTATTTCACCCCAAAATTCCAGTATCCTTTTGTTTTCTCTCAGTAGCTATAGCATTCATTCTAAGTGCATAGTGTTACTGTAATTTTAACTTATTGAAGTGCTTAGATTGTGAATTTTAATAAAATAGAATTTATTCTTAAAAAGAAATGTTGCAATGGAGTTCCTGAACCTTTTCCTAGATACCGGATCAAGATTCACCCTATGGGAAGCTATCCAAGAGTCACAGACATCCACAATAATACTTATGAACTGTAAGCTTTCTTCTGGCAGATGTGTTCTTTTTTTTCTCTTCAAGATGGTCTATAATTTAGAAGTCCTCACTTTCTTAGGTTTATAATATTTCTATTTTGTTTGCAAACCTTCTTGCCTTAGCACTGTATCAGGCAGTGCAAATTTATCATGCTTGGGATGTTAATAAGACACGCTGTTGATGGTCAGGTTTGGTCCAGTGAATTTGTTCTGGAGCACCGATTTGACAAAGCCATGACATGGTTTCTGACTTGCCTGCAAGAGTTTGCTGAGTTTGCCATAAGTCTTGATAAGCAGAACAATGTTCCACCTGAAAAATCACTGAAGCTTCCTTACAAGTAAGACATTTTTTGCAAATATATTGGTCTCGTAAACCACATGTTTATCTGGCCTGACTAGTCTTGTCATTCATGTTGTAGTTATTGAGACTGAACTGGGCATTGAACTGGGGAGGTTACCAGTTCATGGTTCATTGGACTGTCGGACCACCAGCTCAATGTAGTTAAATACTGTATACCTTTCTTGCCCCCCCCCCCCCACACACACACACACACACACACAAACTACACAGGGACGGAAGGAGAGCTGCATGTCGTATTTTTCATTAAGAAGAATAAAAAGATACAAAAGGGAGGGAAGTAAGAAAAAAGCCCTCGCAGGCCACCCCCATGGGTTTAGTGAATACAACATTCTAGAAAAATAAACTAGGGAAACAGAACCAGCAGCCTCAAACAACCAAGGACCTAGGAATCAGGACCAACGACCTAATATTACCTTTCATGTCTTTCACAAGTGAAACCGTAGCACAGTGGTGTGTGAGAAAGCCTCCTTAGGTCCTGCTATCAAATGCCATGGGATACATTTTTTTTTGTTGATTTGTTAAGTGCACTGCCCACATGTGGGTCAGAAGCTGTTTTTTTCTTCTGTTTTTTTTCTTCTTCAGACGGTTTGACTGTTTTGTAGCGGGTAATAGAAGGCTGATTGCTTACCAGGCCAGACCCTGCAGAGTTCCTGTTCTTTTTCTGATGAAACCTTGGTTGGTCTGGTTTTAGTAGCTATGATTCAGACATTTGAATTTCATGTTTATGCTTGTGACTCATTTGCAATCACTCTTAAAGAATATTTGAACTACAAACATTCCAACGGGGGTAAAATTTGTTAAGTTCATCAGGTTTGGTTGCATGCACAAAATTGTTTTTGTGGCTTTGAACCTTTTCTTTCATTGTTTACTGTGGTAGTTGTCGACTACATGGAAGAGCTCTGTTATGGTAATGGTAGATAGTAAATTGGAAAGTTTCTTATGTGTTGATGCGTTCCATGTTACCTGCATTGTTGTTAATAAAGATCACTTCATTCATTTCACAGGATTGATGGTGACAAAGTAGGGAGCCACACGATCGTCCTAAGTTTCAATAAGAATGAAAACTGGACCAAGGCGCTAAAATACATGCTGTGCAATCTGAAGTGGGTTCTCTACTGGTTTATTGGCAATACAAGTTTTGCACCACCCTCGGGGTCACTGCACACACAATCTCAGAAGAACAAGAGTTGATGCTGTTTTTTTCTCTTTAGCTGTACATAATTTATATTATATACTTGACCCTAGCCGCTGGATGTAGCCGTAGTGACAATAACGACTCATTTGATGTACATGTGTTTATTGCTTGAAGTCTGCCATGCTGTCTTGAGGCCCTCGTGCTGTCGAGCCTGTCGTGCACATGCCACATGACCCTGTGTTTGATCTGTGTGCTGAGGATCGGCCATATGCCAATTTTACGGGCCATGTGGCATGTGCCTGTTTTACGTGTGTACACTGCGATGCCATCCAGATTCTGCATCTGATTGTTGAACAAAACATATAATAATATCCGATTCTATTGATCTCACAGCTCCGGCCAGCTGAGTCTCACCGAAGTAGAGCGTCGGGAGTATTGACCATCTCTCTCCTACATGTGACCCTTAACTACACCACTACATGTGGCCCTACCTTCACGAGCACCTTACCTTCAACACAGAACGACTCTCCTACATGTCTCCTACATGTAACCCTTTACCAGCACCTTACCTTCAACACAGAACGATGTAACCCTTTACCTGGTAATCCGTTCACAGCATTTTCAGAGATCAACAGCATTGCAGAACGACTCTCCCCCATGTAACCCTTTACCTAGTAATCCGTTCACAGCATTTTCAGATATCAACAGCATTGCAGAACGACTCTTCTACATGTAACCCTTTACCTAGTAATCCGTTCACAGCATTTTCAGAGATCAACAGCAATGCAGAACTTCGATCAAAATAAACATGAACAGCACCACAAACGTTCCATGCTTTGGTAATAATAGGATATCTTCACAGTTTATGATAGATCATCAAAACTATGGCACAAAATACATGATGATCTTGGCTGTTCTGTACAAATGACAATTCAGTAAACCTGGGGGCTCCAATAAGAGAAAAAAAAACTCCCTAACTTTCTAAATCTGAGATTGGGTGAGACTATGGCTAAGAGAGGCTAAGGGGACATCTGGGCAAAAATGAAGCCATGGTACAAAAATTTCTTCAGAGTTACAAAGAGGTGAGAGCATGTACAGAGTTTAGGATTTACTGTCGACCTTGAAGCCAATTCATATTCTAAAGCCACCTCCTACCGGGTATGTACAATCATGCATGCTAATCATCTCGAACAATCTCGCCCATCATGATCCGGTTACTGTGGACCTTGAAGCCAAGAAGAGAAGGGTCAATCTGCTTTCCTTTCTTTGCTTTCTTCTTTGCACCCTTACCACCTGGGCCACCGTCTGCAGATTCAGAGGCATCATACTGCAATGGAGGCTTCCTCGAGCTCTTCAGCGCTTCGCTGAAGGACTGACCAGAGGCGTCTGGATTGTTGGTGGCTGATGGCATGCTATATAACCCTGCCTCTTTGTTGCTAGGAACACTGCCTTCCATACCCTGGGCTATTGATACGACTCCTGATTCCATCTTATTCTCTGTACAGTACGATCAGAATTAAATGTCTGATATGAAGCAGACGTAAATATTTCTAGACAGATAGCATGGTAAAAATATATACTTCAGGTTGTCTGTGATTGTGCAATAGGTTGCGCACTAACATTGTGCTCGTTCAAACTACCATCCAGTTTGCGGTCTAGACATTTTAATTTTAGCAATTGGCATCTTTGTTTTAAATGAAGCAAATTCAGCTGACTTTTAGTATACAACCCCAAAGTAATATTAACCATATCAAAATTCAACAATCCAGACAGTTTGAAAAAAAAAAAACATACCATCAGAGGACGGAAGACCTGCTTTCTTCAGCCTGATTGCTGAAGACAGGTCTGTGGGAACCGACTGAGATGTAGTATGTTGATTTGTAGAGCGCTTTAGTAAGGAGTGAGAGCTTCCTTTTGACATGCCAGAATCAGACCTGCACATCTATATATTATAAATATACAATATAATAAAGCAACTTTGCACTAACCTATGTGGTCATTCAAGAAAATTAATTCGTGCATGTAAAACAATAGAATGAACGCTATAGAAAAGCTAGTTAGAATCATATAGATGCCTTTAATAACAATTATTCAAAACTCTTGTCCAGAAACAAGACTTTGCATTAAGGTAAGCTTATCAGCAAAGCAAAGTCTACAGGAATCAAAGTACATATTAGAATTATCTGGTGGTTTATTGATTTCTTTTGGCATGTCAGAACATCAGAATAAACTAACATGCCAAAAAGAATTATTAGAATGGTGATTTGGTGGGTATAGAGGGATAAGTGAATATCCTTTGGATTGGAGAAATATAGTAGATAATGGAGCAGCACATCTACAAGTTTAGATTAATACCATTTGCTAGCAGCTTCTTCAGAAAAATCAGTATCCTCCGCAGCCAAGCTTGCACTAGAACCCTGCTTCTTACCCCTCGTCAACTCACTGACACTCCCAACCAGTTGATTAGCTGATGTTCTACCACCTGTGGTGTCTGAAAAGTCCCTTTGAACATCGTCAATTCCAAGAAAATGCTTCTGCTCAAGCAATGATCCAGATCCTGATCTAAGGTTAAATTTTCCGGTGTTCTCAATACTATTGGGTAAAGTACCCAGATTGGCTGTTCCCTCTTGCGGCAACTGCCCTGACTTTGCATAAAGTGACCTTTCTGAAAGAGACTCCTCAAACGACAACATGTCCACAGATCTTAGAGGGTTCTCCACAACAGGTTGCGCAAAGTGATCCTTACGCCCAAAAGATGCTGGAACAGGAACATCAGGGAAACCCAGGGACTGCTGAGATTGAAGGACAAGTTTCTTATGAATCATATCACTCAAATCTTGTTCTGCATTCCTCTCTTTATTCATAAGGGCCGCCCATGCATGTGGGTTGTCAACAGCAAGGTTCATTTCCGCATTCCTCCTCTGCTTCTCCGCTTCAATCTGCAACTGGTTGATGCGAGAAGATTCCATTAGACTGTTTTGCAACTGTCCATTGGCATCCGACCAGTGCCTTTCAAGTCTTCCTATGTGAGAACCAGGAAGCTGTTCCTGAAGCCTATGTTGCTGGGCATGAACCCCTGAAGGAAGCATAGGCATTTGGCCTAAAGGGTATACATCACCATGTGTTTCCAACTGACCAAGTCCGTGATGGCGTGCTAGGGCATTTATAACATCTGGGTTTGGTCCAGGACCACCACCGGGCAAAGAACCAGATCGCTCTAGGGAGTGAATACCTTGACCTCCCCTATGCAAACGCTCATGTAAAGATAAGCTGCGGTCAAGATGTTCATGATGATCAAATGATGACGATCTCTGAAGGTTCTCCAGGAGATCGAAACGACCATGTCTCTGATTTGGACTGGTCCCTGAGCGGATAAACTGGGCAGGATCGTCCATTGGCCAAACCCCACCTAAGTGTCTTTCTTCCTCCCTGCCTGAATGTTGCCAAGAGCATTTGCCAATTGTTGAGACTGAAGTTGCTGCTCGTGCTGAAGGCCTAAAAGAATTTGCTGCTCTAAAGGAATCATCTGTCTCTGATTTGGACGTGAGAGAACATCCAACATATCATTATGATGCTCCCTATGAAGGCCATGACCAAATTTTGCTTGAATGAGTTGTTCAATAGCTGCATCATGCTGCCTTTGCAAATGGTGAGGTTGCTGGTGCAGTTCATTTAATACATGTTCACGAAGTAAGACTTGATCAACCATATTTGTTGGACCAAAATTTGAACCCTGCAGCTGCTGCTGCAACAATTGCTCGAGGATCATCTGTTGTTGCTGTTGCTGCTGCTGCTGCTGCTGTTGTTGCAAGAGCTGGGCTTGCCGTTGCTGCTGTAGCTGCCGTTGGTGCTGCTCTTGTTGGAGCTGCCGGCGTTGCTGCTGCTGCTGCTCAATTTCAAACTGGACTCTCAAAAAGATGCTCCACATCAGAAAGTGGTTGATTCATAGGCTGGCGGTGTTGGTGCAAAGAATCAAACACCTGCCCAGGAAATGCACCAGGAAACTCCAAGTTTTTGCGGGCCATCAATTGCTCCTGCTGCAATTGCTGTTGCTCCCGTCTGATCTGTTGAAGTAGCATTTGCCCCTCAAAATTCAAATGATGCTCAGCTTCAACCTGAGGGATCCTGCCAGAAATGTTTGCATCATTCATATTGTCCAGCCGTCCAAAGTTTGCAGGCCACTCATCACGCACGCTAGAAACTTCATTCATCCTGCTAAGTGGCCCGTGTCTCATGTTTACAGGTGGAATGTCCTTGGGTGTTGTAGGCTTGGGATTTCTCCGCTCATTTACACCAAGTACGTTTGATGAGAGAGGTTGTTTTGGATGCCCTTCCAGCTCAGACCAAAGTAATCCAAGAGGACTCAGATCACTCTCCCTTGGGATATCATGTTGCGGCAAATTAGCTTCTCCAACCACAGAATGAGGATCATGTGGTGCCAACTGGAAATCTGCACGGTCATTCTCGAGGTCCCGTGAGGGATTGACCCAAGCTGCTATTAGGTCTTCCAGTGTACAACACTTCTGTCATAAACATGAAAAAGTGAATGTTAAACATGAAAAAGAAAAACTGAACATTACCTCAGCAAAAAAACATAAATAGGGCAAATGAGTTTCTCAACAAAAGAACCAACCTTCGCATCCTGATTCACTAATTCAGGAATGTGCTGCTGGCGATTACTAGCATTTGCTATATCCTTTCCCGTTTCTGGTGAAGATAACCAACCACTACGAGAAGGTACTGATGCTTCATGATCACCTCTTTTAGGATCAACAGCATTGCTTTCAGAATTCCAATTAGACACTTGGTCACTCTTCCCAGAGGAAGCAGTAGGAACTGTGGATTCAAATTTACTTTGAGATGATTCCAGAGATTCAGCAATTCCATCGCTGGGTTGAGGTATATGTGATTTTGGTTTTTGCCCAAGGTGGGGCATGACTTCAACAAGTGGACGGAAAGGAACATCATCTGGAGCCTGAGACAAACGTACAGGTAACTCCAAACCAAAGTATCCATCTTCATACCAGGAAATTATGTCAGCGCCCAGAAATGGACCCTGCACACCTCCTTGGGGATCCAGATAATATAATGTCAACTCTTCTGGATAATTAGCATGGCCACCCACTTTCATATCCATATCATTGCTTTGGTATGGCATAGGGGGTTCTTGACGATGCTCAAAGGATGGCACATCAAACAGAGTGTTTGAATCATCAGGTAGCTTAGTGCCAAGATCATGATCAGCATTTGACTTGATTTCATCAGTTTTCAAACCTTCCCGAATGTCAGTAATCCCATATTGGCTGCTGACGGCATGTTCCTCCCGACTTTTCTTTGGTGGAGATGTACTGACGCCACTAGGAAGTGTCCCTTCAACATAGAAGGCATCCTTCTCTGAGATCAAACCCAAAGACCCTTCTTGACCCAACCCAGCAATTGCAAAACTGACTTTGCCCTTGTCATCATCAATACCAGAAGCTGGTTCTGAAACAATTATAACATTTAGATTCCACCCAATGGATAAGAAGCCAAGGATAGACAGTAACATTTGCATTTTTAGATCTATAAAAATCATGGCACGACTAACATCCCACAGTGAAGATATACCTTCGAGCTCTTTTGCCCTCTCTTTTTTGTTTGCGGTCCCATTGATTCCTTCACTGCTAATGACTTTACCCCTTCTAATATCTTCCAGGAGAGCCTGAAAAGTAGTCAAGCAGGTAAAAAAAAAAAGAGAGAGAGACAGCAAATGTTAAAGATAGTAGGAAGAATATAACCTAGGTATTACCTCTTCAACAGTATCCGGTGCAACAAAGGCTAGGGGTTTTGCAGCAGTAGAGAGTGTGATGGAAGGAATTTCCTCCATTTTCATGTCAGCATCTTCAAAGGATGACATCACATTTTTCTGCCTGTATATATCAAGAAGCTTCCCTCTTGGGTAGCGGAAACTAACAGCAGCTTTTGCAGACTTCCCATACACAGATGGAGCACCAATTGATCCTGCAGATGACGGCCGGTTGAAGGATGCAACTGAGTTTGGGTTTCCCCGGCCTCTTCCAGCGGCAAAACCAACATTTGAGTCCTTATCCTTAACACGTGCTTTCTCCGATCCAAAGCCTGGAGCAGCACGGTGCGTTGCTGTTCCGACAGAATGACTTTCCTGCCGGTGACGAGGCCTCCATTTATCACGGAATCGGACTCAGAAAGCAGCCTTCCTGTGAATGTCTGTTTATCAGCATGGGTTTCATCCTTTTCTGCATCAACCTTCTTGTCTGTCCTGGAGTCCTTCTCCTTGTCATCAGGTCCCCATCTTGATGACCATTTTCCATCACGGCGTCCCTCATTCCCCGAGCTTCGGGTAGAACCATCATTCCACCTTTCAGATGCAGGAGCTGCACGCGGATCAGTGTTGTCCCTTGCAGAAACATTGTCAGAACGGCGATCAGTCTTGCGATTATCGACGTCCCTGTCCACATCCTTCTTGCGCTCCCTCCTCCCGAGCAGGCTCGTCTCCCTCTCCTCTTCAAGCCAACGAAGGCCACTGTCAGCATCAAATACATTCCTCCTTCGTTCTTTCCTATCAACAGTTCCTTCGAGCATCCTCCCTTCCTTTTCAGTAGGTTCAAGGGAGGACCCATGAGGCAGTGAGATCTGCAGACGAGCGAGCATCCAGCATCGTTAACGATCAATTCTACCAGCAGTCAATCAACATCATGGTACAGTAAAAGCAAACACAGAGGGAAGGGCAGTGATAACAAACCTTTCCATCAGCAGGTTTGGTGTAGAGCCACTGAGGAGACAGGGGAATGCTGTTATCCAGGTGCTGCTGATCTGCATAGCACAGGGTCAACGTTCAGCCAAACGGGGTCGTATCATCATCCACACAACAGCCTACTGACGCACGAGCTCACACTCCTATGCACACGGTCCGAGGAGAGCAACCGCACACGAACACATGCACCCACGCGAACACGAGCTAGCAGCCCCCAACCGAACCCTAGACACTTAAACATGCCGCCCACTACAGAAATTCCTCAACTGCTAAGCATGCGGTCCGAAATGAATCAGGGAGGAATAGGAGGCAAATGGTTTGGGGTGAAGAAATCCGCACCTTTGGAGTCGTCGACGAACCCCATGGCGGCGGCGGCGGCCCTGTCCTCCTCGATCCCAAGCGAAAGCCCACCTGCGCGACCCAACAACCAGACGTCAAATCGGGGCACCCACCAATCAATCACAGATCTGCGCCGAGGCCAATCCAGGGCAGCGGGAGGCGGCGGCGGCAGATCGGATCTCCCGCGAGGCGCGCAGATCGGGCGGCTCACCTTTGCCGAGCGCCGAGGGTCGATCCAGCTTCCTCTCCGCCATCGGGGTCTCGCGGGATCCGACGGAGCGAGCGGGGAGTGAGCTAGGGTTTCCGGTGGAGAGCGGGGAGAGAGGAGAGGGCAGCGGCTTCCGCGGCGCGATCCGGGGGCGAGGCGGCGGAGGGAGGGGAACCAGAGCTAGGGTTTTGCGAGCGAGCGAGCGAGCGAGGGCGTCGAGGTCACCGGCGATGCGAGGAGCAGGAGAGGGAGAGGGTGGCCGGGTTGGGTTGGGGCTGGGAGCTCTGTGTGTTTTTTCGGGAAGGCTTTTTTGGCTGCTGTGGGAGGGAGCGGGCGTGGAGCGGGCGAGGGAAGGGGGAAGAGATGACGAGGGCCAGCCAAGAGATAAATCAGAGCTTTGTTTTTAGCGAACTATTTTCTCCGCGCAATTTGTTTATTTCTTTTTCTATAGTATTGTTTTTTCTTTATTTGTACTAGCAAAAATGCCGTTGTCACGGGTCACAGGCTCGGACTCCGTATTGGTCACATATGAGAACATAGGGTGCGGTACAATATGTACCATGATCAGACTTGGTATTCAGCATTCTTAAAAATCTAGAGGAATATCTCCAATATATATTTTTTTTTTCAAAAAATAGGATTAGTCTATTGTGTCACTTACATATATATACTCAGTGTCTATTTTAGCTAGGTTTTTATATTTAGAGATATATCTTTCCCAAGTTGTTAGTATCATCCAATATTCAGTAACAGTGAGTATCATCTAGTATCTAGTATAACAATAATGCCTCTAGTCATAGTACCGAGGAGAACCTGAACGTATAGTATCAGTGTAGCTAAATTACTTCTTAAAAGAGCAGAGATTACTAGTACTACTACACAAGAATGTTTCCATCTTCTATATTTCTTTGTCTCCGGAATGCTACAACACTCGTATCAATCTACCAAAGCTGTACCTAAGCTATCATCACAACAAGTGAACCGTGATGGAATTTTGTTTTTAGCACAAGAGGATTAGGAGGAGTAGTAGCATACTCCATATGCAAGTGCATAGGGTTGCAGGCATCCGCAAGCTGCAAAGCGGGCCACGAAGCTATATGGCGGGCTTTGCGGAAATCCGCCAACCGCAACACTATCTCCTTGAACGTCCAACGGGACTGGCGGACAATCGCTTGAAACCCACAAATGTCCGCAAACATCAATGCACAACAAGCAAATACTTAGACAATAGGCCCATATGCAAGCACGACGGCTTTGCTCTGACACATACATCACGATGGCGGACAATCGCTTGAATTAGCATATTATACTGAGCCAATAAAGTTCATCTTGACACATATACTGAGCACAGCAGCGACATGGATGGAGCCGAGTAAGGCTGGATGAAAAACTCATAACTCGCTAGCTTCGCTTCGACTCGCCGTTAATGGCTTGGCTCGGGCTCGACTCGTTTTATAATGAGCCAGCTTGTTTTGTAACAAGCCAGCTCGTTTTGTAACGAGCCAGCTCGAGCCGGCTCGCAAGCTGCTCGCGGGCCATAACGAGCTAAGATAAATAGTAAGTAATGTATCGATTAATGGAATCAATCAACGGAGGATGATGGATCATGGCCATAAACTATAGTATCCTTATATTTTCCATTGAAAAGTTCATGTTTATTTTGTTTATTTCATTTTATATATGCATGCATGTAATGTGTTTCTCGCTGATTTGCGATTATAATTTTTGTGCATATGTTTTTTGTTCTTTGGCTCATGAGCTAAACGAGCGACTCGAGCTCATAACGAGCCGAGCCGAGCTAGCTTTGAGCTGTAACGAGCCAAGGGATTTTTTCAAAATTTGGCCTTTTTGAAAACAAATTTCAAATGTATCCCTACTTTGAAATATTTTACACTGGGTATCCCTTTTTGTCGCGCCAAATGAATAGGCGCGATTTACATACGTCGCGCCTATGCATATGGCGCGACGTGTTCCATCCGCGGCGTTGACCGTCTTTGGCGTGGCGGATGGTGGGTCCCTCAGAGTCGCGCCTACGCATGCGGCGCGCGACATGCCGATCGCGCGGGTGCGTCGCGCGACCATTCTCGTTAGGGTTTCGGTTTTGGGCTTCGCCGAAACCGCGTGGGGTCGACAGTCGCGCCTACCTCCCCGGCGGCGACGATGTAGATATAAATGCATCCACCAGCTTTTCTCTCTCTTTCTCTTCTCCCACTTTCTCCATTCTCTCGGTCGAGAGGGGGGGACACGAGAGCAAAGCACGTAAGTGGCCCATTTGGAATGTTCTCTTCCCCTTTTGTCTTCCTCTCCATGATTTCCATTTGTTTTGTATTCTAAAGTGTGTTTATGCTTGTGTTATGCTAATTGGTCTTCATTTGTGGTTGAATTTCTTTGTTAGTCTTGTTTTGTTAATGTTGTAATTGTGCTCTCAAACCCCAAGCCCTAATTAATTTCATTGTTCATGGTAAATTGGAAAGTATGTTTGTGATGTCTATTTATTCTTGTGCTATACTATTTGGCAATTAGATGTGGTAAAATTTCTTTGTTAGCAATGACATGGTTAGATGTAATTGTCCTCTCTAATCCCAAACACTGATTCAACTCTTTTGTATATGACAAATTGAAATCATGTTTGCTACTACGTAGATTACTTCATATTGAAATGAAGGCGTTTACATGTTTTCAAATTCCATGGATGTGGGTAATTGTCGTATGAAAGCCCAAACCCTTCTTGTTTTTGAAATATTGTTTTGGTGAACTTATGATTTGATTAGGAATATTGTTTTGGTTCATGAATGGAGATTAGTTTGTTTGACTTTTCAATTATGAAGTGCTTACCATCTTAGGAATGAATATGTTACTTTAAGACTTTAAGAAGTCCTTTTTGAAGTTTTGATTTTGTTTTTTTTAAACCGTATGAACACTAAAGAGATTGACATAATTTGATAATAATATTTCTTTGCATCCATGCTTTGTTGATTCATTTTGCACCTATGTTTCATTTTTTTCACCTACATTGTGTTTAATGTTTTTTTTTTCGCACCCATTTTGCTAGGTGTCATGTAATTGAAATAATTTGTTAAAAATATTGTTACTCGGTGTGCTTTGTTGTTTGTTCTTGCACATATCTTTCGCACAAAGGTGACACTTTTTTTTTTTTTTTGCTAGCTTCCATGGACTTGTCCCCTGTTTTACGCACCATCCGGAGGACCATGATGACGACGGTCCATTCCCATCACCCGTGCCGACGCCGCTTTGTCACCGTCGGTGGCCGCCTGTGAAGCGGCCGAGCATCCTTTGTCCGCCGGGCGTGCTTTTTTTCACGCTCGCTACGGGCGTGGTCCTCGACAGTGCAGAAGGGCAGAAGGATGCAATTTCTATCGATGGATCGACGGTAAAGAAAGGGTGAATCATTCCATCATGTTGTTTCCTTATGACCCTTGGAAGACCGTTAAGCTTGATCGGCTTTGAACGGTGGGTGCCTCCGCCTCCGAACCCACCCGAGATGACCGAAGCGAGAAGGTTGACGCCGCACATCACCGTCTACGTAATCCTCCTACATGCCATTGTGGGGAGAAGGCATTCCTCCAACTTCCGAGCCGACCGGATTTGTTCACTCCTTTCTATCGTTGTGGTCGCGATTTAGTAAGTGGTTTTCCGGCTTGTGACTTTGAGGAGTATAACTATGGACCAAAACCTGCGTGGCCTAACGAGAGGTTGCAAGAAGAGTATTCCAATGGACGCATGCCATGGCCATGCCTTGGTCTTCCGGATAAGAAGTGCAAGTCGCGGTATCAAGGCCCGTGAAGGAGTTGTTCCCTCCGAGTTTGGGATTGGTTACTACCGTGGCAATGCTTATGGTGGGCCGGATGAGTTCTTTGTGAGTATAACGAACTTGTGTCTTGCATGGCTACTTTATCTTACTTTGGCAATGCATAACTTTGGTAATGTTTGTTTATGTTTCACTCAGCCGGAAAGACTTGTGATTGGGAGGATTTCCCAGCGCGGTGAGGTTATGGCCAATATGTTTACTCCCAAGTTCAAGTCCCCTTGGAGAGGAAAAGGATGATTGCGAGGAGGCAAAAGTCGAAGAGAGAAGTTAGCCCTGAAGGCCGGTGTTGCAAGACCCGCGGGTAACATCGATTGTACTCCATTCTAAATGACCCGCCAGTGGATGCAATATCCCCTATACTCATCGCTTTCATCCTCCTCCGTACTAGGCTCCGACCTATACTCGCCCTCTACAACCTCCTCCGAGCTACTTTCATCGAAAGTGAGCTCATCTCCGTATTCTCCATCATCCTCGATTGTAACACCCCGAATTTTGGCCATTTTAAAATTCGCTAAAAATTCAAACTTTTCGAAAATCTCGGTTTAATTTGTAAGCCTTAATAATATTTTATGCTTAATTCGAAAACTTGAGGACTAGAATAATAAATTCTATCTCCTTGAATTTTTGAAATACATAAAATATTATATTTCATTTTCTTAGATCCAAAAGGAGTTGACAAATATTGGGAAATAATAGAAAGAAGAGAAATAAGAAAAGAATGGAAAGGAGAAGAAAAAGAAAAGGAAATAGAAAGGAGAGAGAAACAAAGAACCGCCCCACCCCCTTTCCCTCGTCCCCCTCCTCTTCTGCCGAATGGGACCCACCAAAACCACGGCCGTGGCCCATCTTCTTCTCCTTCTCTCCCAGCTCAATGACACGCTGGGCCGCACTTCGGCACCATCTCCCTCACGGAGATGGCGGCCGAGCCACAAAGACCACTGGCGCCGCGAGGGACCACATGCACCTCCGCCGCGCTTGCCGAGCCGCTGCGTTGACGAGGGCAAGGAGCCAGCGGCTGGACCCGGCCCGAAGCATCCCCATCGTGCCGAGCCGGCCACCCCTCGTCATCCGCGCCGACAAGAACGACATCGGCAAGACGACCTACGCTGCCGCGTTTGCGGTTTGGACAGTGGCGAGACCGACAAGACGGCCACCGCGTCTACAGAGGAAGAGGACTCCGGGCCGCAGCCGGTACGGTATCATGAATACCATACTCGCCGTAAACCCATTCCACCCATTTCGCCATCAAGCCAAATGTTGAGGCGACGACCGCTGGCCGTCCCACGGTCACCGTGACAAGACCCCATGACGGATTCCTGGCCAACTAGGCGACCAGATCGAGAACAGACGAGAATGTGACGAGGAGAATGCTCCGAGGTCCACTCGAACAAAGACCTGCCTTCCTCAGCCGAGAAAATATTCATTGAGCACCACATGCAAGACGCTTATAAATAGCCTCGGGCCGGGATGCCCCATTCGACCTCCCCGAGCACACAAGCAGCTCCGCCGGGGAGCCGTAACACGGCGCTCGCGCCCACCCTAGCCCCCTCTCCTCTTCCTCCTCGCCGGCTCGAAGTTTTCCCCTAACCGAAGTCCCGCCATTTAGGTTTACGACGCCAAGGTCGCTCGAGTCGCCGCGGGTCGCGATTTTCGTGCAACCCAGATGATCGCCTGCACTTCTTTCTTCGACATCGATTATCTTGCCCTATTGTGTTGTGTAGCATGGCATCCGAGCACCGCACCGCCGCCGCGGAGTCGCCCGCCCACGCCGCCGCCGTGGAAGGCACCATGCCGCCTCCCACGCCACCAGCGGTCCAGATGGCGACCGAGCCAGATTGCCCCTCACGGCGAGCAACAGAGGGATGACGGCCGCCCGCCGAAACCGGGCGAGGGGGCCGCCGAACAGAGGACGGAGGCCGTCCGCGACGCCGTCCGCCTCGCTGACGCCGCCTACCACGCCGCCAGGACACACGACGTGTCCCGGCCCCGCCCACCGCGCCTCCGCCCCGCCAAGCTTCACGTGGGATCCCTCGGGACCCACTGGTCAGTCACGTAGGGTGACAATACAGTGCGTGAAACCAAAAAAAAAAAAAAAAAAAAATGCTATGTACACACGGCTAATGTGTACCTTTAATGTTATAAATATATTTTCCGTGTGTCGGAAAAATTCGTAAAAAAAATATGTAAATAAACTAGATTATGTGGAGATGATTGTCATGATTTTTATTATATTGTTCCTTTAATAAAATATTGACATAAAAATCCCACGAGGTTTATTATCCGAATTAAACTTGGGAAAATCATAACTTCCGATCCAGAACTCGATTTAGGTCAAACCACTTCAAGATTTTTCTAAAATCGTTCTCTATCTGTTTATCATGATTTCGCCTATTATCACATGGTGTATTTTATCGCTATTCATTAAGCCCTAATATTTATTCGATTAATCTCGCCGAACGTGGAAGTAGCCAACGAAGACCTATATCGGGAGAATTGCAACCCGATTACATCGCGGAGCCTAACGACGATACAACCAAGGCAAGTCCTTACCCCCCTTAATAATGTTGACCCAATTAATCAACCTACTTTTATGAGATGATAATCATGGTTTATATTGCTATGTGAATGATATGATGCATGATGCTACAATATGACTAATTGAGATCAATAGAACCTAATTAATAATGAGAACCATCCAACGAAAGGTGAGTGGTGATAGTCTACATGGAGGTAGACTAGTCACAATCGGGGATTAATCCCGCGGAGAGATGCTCGCCTCCCTAAGGACCAGGTTCATAGACCATCTACCTAGTGAGATAACCCACACGTCGGGATGGGACGACTTGATTTCACACCCCGTTGGGTCAAGGTATATTGTATGCCTAGGAGGTAGGTGGTAGGCGTAGGGCTATCGGGGAGCGGACATGGGGAGAGTGGCCCCATGGTGGGTTGGCGTGGTTGCCGAGTGGTCTTCCACGAAAAACCTTTGGCGCAATGTTATCGTGATATCTAATTTATAAGTTAACGGGTCTGCCGAGTGATCATCCAAATGCCGAAAAGTGCTATGGGATCTTTGAGTGATCTTCCCATTCCCAACCCCCGAAACCTTTGGTAGAAGATATACCGAAACCTAGGAGGCATCCAAGCGGGTGCGAGGTCTCGTTGGATCTTTTCCCGACCACCGATCATGGAAGGAGCCGATCCATCGTGGTGGGGAAATTGTACAACCTCTGCAGAGTTTTATTTAAATCTATTCGAATAGCCACGCCCTTGGCATGGGCAAATGCTAGGCCGGATCATCTATGATTAGACTTTCATACTAATGATGACTAACCGCTTGTGCTTGTTGTTGATGATAATCTTATCTAAGCTAATCGAACTAGCCAGGCTTGCTTTTAGAGTCTCTCGCTAGGGCCCAAACCCCTAATAACCACCAACCCCTGTGTGTGGACTTGCCGAGTACTTTTGTACTCACCCGTTGTTAATTTTCCGAGTTAGGCCCGGATGGGGACTTCGCCACGATGACCACGATAAGGCAATGCGGGGATGATTAGACGTTTACGCCTTTGGAGTTTCTAGGACGAGGATATTGACACTAGGGTTTCGACTACGCTCAAGTTGCTTGTGGGTGTGATATGATAGGAGCCACTATCTTGTTTGTAGCAAACTCGATAAATAAACAATTAGCCACAAAGCATGGCTTAGGTTTATCCACCGTTGTGTAACCTCTAAGACGGTGACCCTCGAGTCACTTATGTAAGACCTTAATTATCCTATCAATAAAAGCTTCTTGACTTTTTATAAATAAATCGTGTCCACTCTTGTCTTATAAAACGTATTAGCGCTTGATCCCGGCACTAATACGTGTAACTAACGACCCATTAAAAAGTGGGGCGTGACAGAGTGGTATCGAGCCGAGCTTGACCGTAGGATGAAACCCTAGGTCCGGATACACAAATCAAGATAAACACACACCCAAATTGCTCTTGAACTTTCAGGTGCAAAAGTAATCCAAACTTACGGAAGTGTTTTTGCGACCATGGAAGGTCCCACTCAGGGGAAATTGGGAGCAATCAAAACCGCTTTTCTCGAGGAAGGTTTTCCCTATCTCTTATGGGAGACGCTCCGCCGCCCGGGCTAACACCGAGCCTCCCATGTACTACATTATGGAGTACAATGATGCGGGGAGTGCAAAGTGTAAAGTGCGAATGCACGTAAACAAACATCCCGACCGACCAAAGTACATGCACGCGTCGGTACACCATGGTTGGTAGAAGGCAAAGTGGGATACTACACAAAAGGTGGCACGACCGCACTAGCGATTATTGTGGCATTTTTTGAAGAAGAAGTGGAGAACACACCGTACCAAGTATCTTCCAAAGACCGGATCAAACCACACCAACTTGGCGCAACAAAGTACACGAGCTATTCAAGATCGACCCAAGAGTGCCAGGGTACATCAAGGTATTTACTATTAGATACCTACACCACCTGGACACCTTGTGCGAAGACCAACAAAACGAGATACGAAAGCATGGATACGCCAATACCACGAGAAGCAAGACGAAGCGGCATTTAAAAGCTAGGAAGGCGCAGCCAGATGGCAAGAGATCCGCACAAGTTGAAGAAGGAGTTAGAGCAAAGGCGGCCAGGAGCTTAACAGAGTCCAACAAACAGATACACAAGAAGAGATGGACCGGAAGGACACCTCGAGGAAGAAGAACCAACACCAAGACGGATTGCCACAAATGCCACTCATATAGTGCCAACTTATGATCCCTACCAACCTTTCTACAATCCAAATGGAAATGTACCAGCGGAATCTATGACCAGGCCGAAGTCAATTGAGACCAAGGAGTCAGTCATAGGCAATCGGCCAAAAAAATGGGACCAACAAAATATCCAAGACAAGGATACTAAGTGCTAGCATGCCGGCGCTAGGAGGCTATGGAACTTCCTTTGGCTACGATTTGTAAAATAAATAAAATGTAGCAAGCAAGTCAATGTTACGGCGGACTTAGCGTAGCATCTTGTCAACGCCCCGCGTGTTCGCATGTTTTCGCGACATCTTAATAGTTGTTATGTATGATGCACCAAGTGTCATGTGTAAAGACTATTGAGATGTGTTGAATGTTTCGTGTTTCTTAACCTATTGGCCTTTATTGGATTTTATTGCTATTTGCCTTTTCTTTCGATCCGCGAACTCCATCTTACACTTATTGCTACCACGGCAATTTGATGGAAAGACGGTCTAGCGAGGATCCGTGGAGTTTACGCGAGAGAGCCGCAGCCTATGGACCACCATGAAGAGGAAGTCGTACCTTCGAGGAACAGTACAACAGGGCAGACAACCTAGACGTAACCGGGGCAATGAAGATGAAAATGAAGTGAACCCGACCTAGAAGAAATGAAGAAGCACCGCCACCACCATTACCCAATTTAGCGTAAGTGATGGACCGATGACACAATTATTGAGAGACTTGCCGTAAGAAGAGACCCCGAGAATGGAAGATTAGGAGCATTTATGAGATTACGCCCACCCACCTTCGAAGACGTTGGGGATGACCCTTTGTCATGACATCGGATACGCCTCATCACCAAGAAGTTAGATGTAGTTGGAGCAACCCCGCCAGAAAAGAGTCATACTAACCACCCATCAACTTTTGGAGCCGCAAGTGAATGGTGGGACAACTATCGTGCAGCCGGAGGATCCGGGAGCTATTACGTGGGACGAAGTTTATAGAAGAATTCGCCGCTACCACATTCCCGAGGGGATCATACGTAGTAAAGCGGAGGAATTTCAAGAACATCCAACAGGCGCCATGATCGCCCCACAAGTACATCCAGTAAATTCATGAAGTTTTGCGCGCTGGCGCCAAGTGAAGTGGATAAGGAGAAAAAGAAGATGGAATGCTTTGCTAGAGGACTTAATGACGCCTTTACGCGAACAAATAGCAGCCACGAATACACGGTTTCAACACCATGATGAACAAGGCCATCATAATAGAAGAAGAAAAGATGAGGACCGAACGAGAGAGGAAACGCAAGGCCATAGTACCGAAGGACGCTACCCGGGGAAGATGCGTAAGACCCACTCCTACAACAAGTACACCATCAAGATTTCAGCCAAAGCACGCAGTTCCGAAAGTGCGAGGAAAACAACACCAACAACACCTACCGTAGCAGCAACGCCGGCAGCAAATCAAAGAACAACAATGAGTCCGAGAAAGGGAGGTTTCCTAGGAGAACCGGTTTGCTATGGATGCCGAGAACCAGGCCACCGCGATTGCGAATTGCCCCATCGTATACCCCAAAAAGTGCCTGCCTCATCCATTTGCGAGCAACGGGGACCGCCGCCTACGGAGTAGTACGCAACCCCTCTCACAACTTCGGGCGCACCAAGAAATGCCCCAAACTATGGTCAAGGCCGTGCGAATCAAGTCCACACAGAGGACATGCGGCGGCGCCAGACGCTACCTATGGTGAGTTTCTAGTAAACTACCCCCTGCACCCATGTTATTGATTAGGACACCTTGCATCGTTCATAGTCGATCGCTTATTTCAAAGTGGCGTTATTGGCCGACCCTATTGAAATTCGTGCACTAGAGTAATGTCCAACACACGCACAACCCTAGTGTCCGAATAACGGCGGGAATCTCGAGGACGAGATTCTCTTAAGGGGGTAGGTTTGTAACACCCGAATTTTGGCCATTTTAAAAATTCGCTAAAAATTCAAACTTTTCGAAAAATCTCGGTTTTAATTTGTCGCCTTTAATAATATTTTATGCTTAATTCGAAAACTTGAGGACTAGAATAATAAATTCTATCTCCTTGAATTTTTGAAATACATAAAATATTATATTTCATTTTCTTAGATCCAAAAAGGAGTTGACAAATATTGGGAAATAATAGAAAGAGGAGAAATAAGAAAAGAATGGAAAGGAGAAGAAAAAAGAAAAGGAAATAGAAAGGCGAGAGAAAGCGAAAGAACCGCCCGACCCGCTTTCCCTCGTCCCTCCTCTCTTCCTCGCCGAATGGGCCGGCCCACCAAAACCACAGCCCGTGGCCCATCTTCTTCTCCTTCTCTCCGAGGCTCAATGACACGGGGGTCGGTGGTCGGCACCATCTCCCTCCCGGAGATGGCGACCGAGCCACCGGCACAACGTCGCCGGGACCACATGCACCTCCTCGCGCTTTGCCGGAGCCGTGTTGGCGCTGAACTAGGCAGGTGAGCTGGACCCTACCAGCCGAAGCCGGTCCCATCGTCGCAGCCGACTCACCTCGTCATCCGCGCACAAAGAACGACATCGGCAAAGACGACGGCCTCCGCTGCCGCGTTGTCGCCACCATGGCGAACGCCCGGACAAGACCGGCCGTACCGCTTCATGGATGGTGCGAGGGGATCCGGCGCATTACGCGTGCAGGGCCGGGCCATGAACACCGCCGTCGCCAGCCGTCCCACTCGCCGCCATCAAGCTAAATTGGAGGCGACGACCGCGAAGCCGTCCGCCCGGCCACCGTGACAAGACCCCACGACGGATTCCGGCCGACTAGGGCGACAAGCATCGAGAACCACGAGAACAGACGAGAGAAATGCCCGAGGTCCACAGGAACAAAGACCGATGGATGCGGAGAAAATATCTCGCCGGAGCACCGCCAAGATCAAGCTATAAATAGCCTCGCCGATGCCCCATTCGACTCGCCCGAAAGCAAACAGCCCGCCAGAGCAGAACCACCGGCGTTCTCGCGCCCACTTTACTCCCCTCTCCTCTTCTCCTCGCCGGCTCGAAGTTTTCCCCCAACCGAAGTCCGCCGCCCGGCTAGGGTTACGACGCCAGTTGTCGCCGAGTCGCGCGGGTCGCGAATCGTGCACCGGTATGATCGCCCAGACCTTCACTCTTTCGACATTACACCCATTATCTTGCCCTATTGTGTGCAAAGCATGGCATCCAGCGCCGCCGCCGCCGGAGCCGCCCGCCCAGGCCGTGGAAGGCACCATGCCGGCCCTCCACGCCCACCCCACGTCCGGGATGGCGACCGAGCCGATTGCCCCCTCACGGCAGGCAACAGAGGGATGGCGGCCAGTTCCGGCGAAGAATCGAGGCGCCGCCGCCGGGAATTGTGAGGATCGGAGGCCCCCCGTGACGCCGTCGTCCTTCGGTGACGCCGTCTACCACGGGCCAATAGGACACACGCACGTGTGCCCCCCCCGGCCCACCGCCGTCTCCCGCCCGTCAAGGCCACGTGGGATCCCCTGGGACCCACGTCGATCCGGGGGTGACAATACAAAGGCGTGTACCCGAGATGTAAAATGCTATGTACACACGGCTAATGTACCGGAATGTTATAAATATATTTTTCGGTGTCAGAAAAATTCCTAAAAAATATGTAAATAAACTAGATTATGTGGAGATGATTGTCATGATTTTTATTATATTGTTCCTTTAATAAAATATTGACATAAAAATCCCACGAGGTTTATTATCCGGAATTAAACTTCGGAAAAATCATAACTTCCGATCCAGTAACTCCGATTTAGGTCAAACCACTTCAAGTATTTTTCTAAAATCGTTCTCTATCTGTTTATCATGATTTCGCCTATTATCACATGGTGTATTTTATCGCTATTCATTCGCCCTAATATTTATTCGATTAATCTCGCCTTGAACGTGGAAGTAGCCAACGAAGACCTATATCAGGGAGAATTGCAACCCCGATTACATCGCTGAGCCTAACGACGATACAACCAAGGCAAGTCCTTACCCCCCTTAATAATGTTGACCCAATTAATCAACCTACTTTTATGAGATGATAACCATGGTTTATATTGCTATGTGAATGATATGATGCATGATGCTACAATATGACTAATTGAGATCAATAGAACCTAATTAATAATGAGAACCATCCAACGAAAGGTGAGTGGTGATAGTCTACATGGAGGTAGACTAGTCACAATCGGGATTAATCCCGCGGAGAGATGCTCGCCTCCCTAAGGACCGGTTCATAGACCATCTACCTAGTGAGATATCCCGCATGACCCACACGCGGGATGGGACGACTTGATTTCACACCCCGTTGGGTCAAGGTATATTGTATGCCTAGGAGGAGGTGGTAGGCGTAAGGGCTATCGGGAGCGGGACATGGGGAGAGTGGCCCCATGGTTAGGTTGGCGTGGTTCTTGAGTGGTCTTCCACGAAAAACCTTTGGCGCAATGTTATCGTGATACAATTTATAAGTTAACGGGTCCGAGTGATCATCCGAAATCTTTGAGTGCTATGGGATCTTTGAGTGATCTTCCCATTCCCAACCCCCCGAAACCTTTGGTAGAAGATATACCGAAACCTAGGAGGCATCCAAGCTGGTACGAGGTCTCGTTGGATCTTTTTCGACCACCGATCATGGAAGGAGCTGATCCATCGTGTGGGGAAATTGTACAACCTCCGCAGAGTTTTATTTAAATCTATTCGAATAGCCACGCCCTTGGCATGGGCAAATGCTAGGCCGGATCATCTATGATTAGACTTTCATACTAATGATGACTAACCGTTTGTGCTTGTTGTTGATGATAATCTTATCTAAGCTAATCGAACTAGCGGGCAGCAGTTTTAGAGTCTCCCGCTAGGGCCCAAACCCCTAATAACCACCAACCCCCGGTGTGGACTTTGCCGAAAGTACTTTTTGTACTCACCCGTTGTTAATTTTCCGAGTTAGGCCCGGATGGGGACTTGCCACGATGACCACGCGATAAGGCAATGCAGGATGATTAGACGTTTACGCCTTTGGAGTTTCTAGGACCGGGATATTGACACTAGGGTTTCGACTACGCTCAAGTTGCTTGTGGGTGTGATATGATAGGAGCCACTATGCTACTGTAGCAAACTCGATAAATAAACAATTAGCCACAAAGCATGGCTTAGGTTTATCCACCGTTGTGTAACCTCTAAGACAGTGACCCTCGAGTCACTTATGTAAGACCTTAATTATCCTATCAATAAAAGCTTCGGCACTTTTTATAAATAAATCTGTGTCCACTCTTGTCTTATAAAACGTATTAGCGCTTGATCCTCGCACTAATACGTGTAACTAACGACCCATTAAAAGTGGGGCGTGACATCGATCCTACAAACATGTCGTCCATAGCACCAATCTCCTCCTCATCGCACTCTTCCATACCTACCATCACTGTATTATCATTGTCTCTAACACAAGCCGGTTGCAAATCTTCCTCCTGAGTAAGGTGCTCTACGGGCTCCTCATCCACGTTCTCTCACCGCAGCACTACAACATGGTTCATCACCTTCTCCACAACAACTTCCAAGCAACGAACACTACTACCCTTCACAACCTCCACAAAGTTCTTCCAATCATCTTCACATGACAAAGGCATAAGTGCATAGTGTGCTCGTTCCTTCCCACACCAAATCGACCAATCAAGCTAGACGGCCATCCATACTTGTCACGCGGCAAAGGGCGGACCAAATCATCGGCTAGGAGGTCTACCAAAAAATGAACTTGTTCATGCATGTTCTCAAACTTGCCATCCCCTCTAACTTTGCCACCAATATAAAAAGCGCACTAAACGGTCCATCTACAAATTATTAGGAAATAAAAACTATAAGTAAAACAACCATATTGCCAATATATATTACAAACAAATTCAACACCTCTATGCATCCAACAACTACATTCCATTAATTTTATTAAGGATAAAAAATGCATTAATTAGTTATTAGTATTAACTAAAAATGAATGCATTAATTAGTTATACATCTAAACAAGAATGCATTAATTAGTTATATATTAAAAAAGAATGCATTAATTTCTAATCTACATAAAATCCACAATCTATCAATTAAAGATTCAATCAACGACCATTTCATATTAACCAAAATCCTACTATGCAAAACAATAAAGCTATAAGTAAAACAACCATATTGCCAATATATATTAAAAACAAACTCAATACCTCCATGCAAAAAAAAGAACTTTATTCATGAAAAATCTAATCTAGGTGAAATCCACAAAGAAAAACATATCCTAAAACGTTTCCACGTACCACATTGCATCAATAAACGACCCAATCACTTATAAATTCACATTGCAAAATATAAATAATATCAAACCCTAAACCTCCATACATGCATCAATGAACTAGTTTCATGCAACTCAATCTCTACCTCAAACAGGAGCCAAAACCAATCCTAAAACCGATTCTACGAACCACATTATACCAAATAACGATTCAATCAAGAACAATTTCATATTAACAACCCTAAACCATCGAAAGGAGGAAGAGGAGAGAAAGAACTAGTACCTAACCCGGTTTTGAGAGGAAGAGGGGGCCGCCTAGCTCCCGCCAATCGGGCGTGGGGCGGCGGCCCGGAGAACAGCCCCAGCGGCCTCTTTGCCGCCCGCCGCCGCTCTAGGGCCGGCCCTCAGGTCCGCCGGCCTCCAAAATCCCGCCGCCGGGTGGAGGAGGCCCGGGTGTGCGCGGCGGTGGCGGAGGAGGAGGGGGCGGCAGCGGCCGGGCGGTGGAGGAGTGGATCGACGCTGGCTGGCGGGCGCGGGCGCGCGCCCCGTCGGGAGTGGAGAAGGAAGAAAGAAAGAGAGAGAGAGAAAGAAAAATCGGGCCGGTGGGTAGAGCCGAAGGCCGCGCCAGAGCATCCGGCGCGACATCGCGGGACCCACGCACTTTTGGGGTCGGCCCAAAACCGAAACCCTAACGGGCCCTGCCGCCCCGACGATCGCGCTGACGCCGCCGCCCGCCGCATGCGAAGGCGCCGATCGAGTGGGCCCCACCGACGGCCACGCCAAAGCGCGGGTCAACGCCGCAGCCCCAGCGGCAGAAAGCACGTCGCGCCGCATGCGTCGGGCGCGGCGTGTGTAAATGTCACGCCGAGATTTTTGGCGCGACAAAAAGGGGATACCGAAGCGTAATTTGATTCAAACTAGGGATAGATTTGAAAAATGTTTTGAAAAAGGGCTAAATTTTGAAAAAATCCCGAGCCAAGCCACTAACGAGCCGAGCTGGCTCGATATCCAGAGGGCACAATTTAATATGATCCCGTGCAAGAAAACTTAGACCTTCCCTGTTCATGGAAATCTACATCCGCGGTGTTATCACTGCCAATATATTTGTCTTCTTGCTTTACTTTTGTTTATAAATTGTTCAATTCATTATTCTTTTATTAGGTCCTCGTCTAATTCTACTGTCAAACTGTAAACGTAGACTGACGTATCGTAAATTTTGTAGTAAGAAATTAGTTGGCGAATTAACCAAGAAGCACCAAGGTTGACGATGCAACGAATAATTGGATTCCAAGTGCAGTTCTTGGGTTGGTGATAGATGTTCTGACGACAGTCTCATGGCTTGTCCATTGCATTGCAGCAAGCGAAGTGTGCGATAGGTTTGCCCTGGCGGGCTTCAACGCCAACCTGATCACGTACCTGACGGAGCAGCTGCACCTCCCGCTGGTGGAGGCCAAACACGCTGACAAACTTCGGCGGCACGGCGCCTTCACGCCGGCCATCCTCGGGCGTTCGCTGCGGACTTCTAATCGCCGGCCGCTTCTGGACCATCATCGCCGGCGCCGTGTTCTACCAGATCGGCATGATCGGGCGCCGTCGTGTCCGTGCTCCTCCCTTTGCTCCGCCCGCCGCCCGGCGACCCACAGCGCACCCGTGCCAACGCGTGCCTCGGGTCGCGGCTCGCCTGCGCTGTACATCTCTCCGCTCTTCACGTCTTAGGGTCCGGCGGGATCCGCCCCGCGTAGTGGCGTTCGGGCGCCGACCAGTTCGAGCAGCGGCGAGCCCGAGGCGGCCAAGGCGGAGGACGAGCGGGCGAGCCGGGCAGGGCGAGCGACGACGATAGGGTTTGGCGGATTCTTGCGGGTTTTAGACGGCTCCCTCTTTCGGCCAACGGGTCTCGCGGATTTTGACCACCAGGCCGCTAATCATTTGCGGCTGGGCCACAATAGCCACAAAGCCTAATTTTGCGGGCGGCATTGCGGCCGGAGGAAAGAGCCCGCCCGCCCGCAACCCGACAAGTGCATTAGGAGTACATGCACAGCGCGGACAGTGGCAGCAGCTCCAGCCCTAGCATCCATCCGCCATGCACCGCCTCGAGCGCCGGCCACGGCTGCCCACGGGCACCGCCCGTGCCTATGCTCCGAACATGGACGCGCGCCTGGTGGAGGCCTGAAGGACCCCGCCGCCATCGATTGGGATGGGTTGACCATCAATCCACCATGGCTAGAGGTGCCGGGGAGGGGAACGCAGTGACCGCTTGTCGCGCTTTGAGATCCACATCGCGGGAGATGGCTCGCCGCCGCCCGAGGGAGAGGAGTCGCCGGAGCTTCGCGGCCATGGATCGGTCGCAACGCCATCGGGCGCCGCCGCACCTACAGTGTCGGGACGTCACGCGCCGCCGCCGAAGCGCGTTGCGGATCGATGGCGTCTGCCGCTCGGGTCCCGCCGGCCGCGAGGTCGCGCGCGGGCCGTGGGACGCGGCGTGGGATAATCCGGAGGCCGGGACTTCCGCCATCACGCATCGGGCGGCGGCGATATAGGGAGCATCTACGTGCCGCCTCCCGGACGCTGTGCGCTTGGATGGATCGCATCTGTGGAGCAGAGTAAGCAACCATCGGCGCTTCCCCGAGCTCCCGCGAGGCTCCCTTGCCGTGGCCCTCTCTTGCGGTGATGGAAAGTCCTATTTGGATTTGAACTCAAATACAAATCCTTGCCGGACACAGTATAGAGTTTAAAGAAACCAAATCCTTGCCGGACACAGTACGGAGGGAAATAAACCGTGGGTGAAAAAAAATGAAAATTTTTCTCTTTATTAGTAGGTATAGATTTGTACTAGTAAAATAGTACGCACAGTATTTTAATAATTAATTTTTTTTTATAACAGAGCTCTTTTTCATTACTCTGTCGCAGCAGAATCGCTGGACACAATATCCTCCATCGTTTGAGGTACAGACTCCCAGGAGGTACAATCTTCTCCGGGTAAATTACAACCAAAAGCAGCTAAGGCATGAGCCAACTTATTACATGATCGTGAGCACACTGAAACAGATACATTTAGAAACTCACTAGCTATCGTATGCTTAATTTCAGTAATGAGACCACTCATCGCAGATAGCCGGAAATCATCACTCTCCAGGGCTGACTTTACCATGGATGCATCCGTCTCCAGGGTCACTGTATTTTAATAATTAATTTTAGTTGATGATGATAGGAACGTTTTCTGAGGATGGTGGTGATACAGATGTCGTGACTCCTGGTTTGGAACAATTTGATGCGAAGATGATTTGATTACGTACACAACTTTGTATGTACGACATGATTAACGGGTTGTTTGGCTGATGGTTTTTATGGTTGATAAGTGGATTGATACTGCTATGTTGCGAGAGAAAAACAGTGTATCATGATTGATAAGTTTAAACGGATATGGCACAAATCGGTTCCTCTATATTCGTAGGTTTTTTAAATTTTTTATGGAGTATCGAGAGGGAAGTTTTCGTTCAGTATTTTGCATAAAAAAATCTTTCAGCAATATTTCACATTCATAACTTTGTTTATCGTCTGTTCGAATTCAGAGAATATTCACAAGTTTAGCCTGAAATAAATAATAAAAGAAATAGAAGACCATTTCTTAATGTTCAGAAACATTCATGGGCTGAATCCCTCCGCAATCCCCTCCGCCAGCCTCCTCTTCCGTTGGATATACCCGCAAGAGAAGGCCGTGCTGCGCCAGAATTTAATTTGGGCCACAAAACAATCCGCGCGACCGCCTCCTCGCGCTTGCGCTCTTCTAAAATTGGAAAAAGTCGGATTTTCCCCAACTATCACGAAAGTTCCTTTCCTTCCTCATTTCGAAAAACCGGACATATCACCTCCCTCAACTTTTCAAACAATGCAAATTACCTCCCTCGAGCGGTTTTGAAGGTGGATTTGCTACAGTAACCGTGGTTGCTACAGTGTCAGTGGGTTTGCTACAGTACCAGTACCTTTTCTTTTTAAAAAAATCTGTTGAATATTTGAAAAATTATAATAAATCATAGAAAAATCATAAAATAAAAAATCCAATTTTGTTGGACTCCATATGATTAGATCTACACAGTGAATATATAATTTGATATGCTTTAGTATAAAGTTTTTGCTAAAAAGATTTTGTCTTTTTCTTTTTATTTATTTAGTTGAATCTTTAAAAATCATAGTAAATCACAGAAAAAATCATAAAATAAAAATCCAATTTTGTTAGACTCACATGAGTAGATCTACACGGTGAATATATAATATGGTGTGCTTTTTTGTCTAACAAAATAATTATAGAAGTTGCAGCTACGAATTATAAATATAAAAGAAAAAAGACAAAACCTTCGTAGCAAAAACTTTGTACTGAAGCATATCATATTATATATTCACTGTGTAGATCTAATCATGTGGACTCCAATAAAATTGGATTTTTTATTTTATGATTTTTCTATAATTTACTATGATTTTTTAAAGATTCAATCGAATTTTTAAAAAGAAAATGCAAAGATACTGTGACTGTAGCAAACCCACTGACACTGTAGCAACCACTGTTACTGTAGCAAATCCACCTTCAAAACCGCTCGAGGGAGGTAATTTGCATGGTTTGAAAAGTTGAGGGAGGTGATATGTCCGGTTTTCAAGTTGAGGGAGGAAAAGTAAACTTTTGTGATAGTTGGGGAGTGAATCCGACTTTTTTCCTCTAAAATTCTCGGTGTCCGTCCCACAGGCGTGAGAGTCCCCGTGCTAGCTGTCAGAGGCCCATCCAGGCCAGCGGACTGCAACCTGTTCCTGTTTGAGGAGTTTTTTTTTTTTTTTTGGCCTGGTCAACATAATCTTTTAAGCACTAGGGTGGAGTCTCTAACAATGAGGCACATGAAGTTAAAAAAAATGGAAAACAATGAGGCACATATCTATTGCTCAACTTTGGTGGACTTTATCTAGCTTAATCAACACTTATTAAGGCAAAAGGTTAGTCCACTAGCTATCATCCATTTAGCCTCTCGGTAGTCCCCATTTACACCATCTGCACTGGCTATCATCCATTTAGCCCTCGGTGGTCCCCATTTACACCATCCTGGCGGACGGACTACCTTCCTAGGCCCTCGATGAAATCAACAACATATATGTCGGCAATCCGAAAAAGAGGGCTCCATCCACAAGGAGTGCAAGGCCGCGTGGTGTACAGTATGCCGGCCCACTGACTTGGGGGGCCTTGGCATCCCGGTCCTGCGGCTAGCCTCCATCACGCTATAGATGGCTATGGCTTAAGCAATCCGATGAGAACTGGCATGGGCCGATCTCCCACTCAAGGTTGCGAAGGAGGTGCAAGACTTCTTCTTCGAGATGTCCACATACACGGAGCGGGGAATGATCACCGCGATTACGGGCGAGGCGATGGATCCAAGGACATGTGGCTAGGAACATATCATCATCGTTCTTTGGACTTTGTCACCCGCCGATGCATCTCCGACATCATTATCGCGCAGGGACTACAAGGACGAGCTTGGGTTCGCTAGATATCTGGTGGCATCACAAGATGCGGTGTCATATGAATACCTCACGCTTTGAAACTAGGACAGCCAAGTACAACTTAGCCACAACGAGGGTCGTCTCGTATGGAGATGGACGGCTAGCGAAAAATACTTGTGCAAGTCGGCTTACCGAACCTTACACATGATCTCTCACTCAATCCCGTATTGTAAGCGCATCTGGAAGACTTGGGAACCACTGCAAGTAAGGATATTCCTATGGCTAGTTTGTGCGAAGATGCCTTTGGATCGCGAGATAAAAAGAGCTTGTCATGGGCTAAAGGCGAACTACAAATGCTTCTCGCGCGATCGGGGCCCAAAGACTATCGACCACATCATAGTCTCATGCTCCTTCACCGGGACAGGTGTGGTGGACCATCCGGCGGTGCTTGGCGTCGACTCAACACGGTTGGGCGATGCGTCATTACTCTACCGATAGGATCAATGGCGTCGAAGATGGAAAGGGGACAAGAGGAGGAGGACTGACACATTATTTTTTTTTTGGTGACTTGCAAAATATGGAAAGAAAGGGATGCAAGGTGTTCCTTGGGGCTGGCTCCACCACCAACCAATGACTTGCCATCATAAGCATGCCGCCGATCAAAGGATCGAAGACGGGGCATGCAAGCTTAGTTGTTTAATTCATGAGTATACACATCTCCAATAGGGGAGACAACGATCTAATGCAAAATCATTATCCTCCCCAATGCATGCTTCCACGTGATGTAAGAACTCTCCTTAAATACAAAGATACAAAGATACGCAAACCTTTTTGCGTATTTGAGAAAAAATCATCCATTTAGCAAAACTAAACTAGGCATTTCACTTTCGTTATTGCAATTGATTCTTGATGAAGGTTGAGTGGATGAGGCAGCTGAATAGATGTATTACACCGAGGGATTGTACGGACCGGAGCCTAGGGTGAGTCCGGTCCATGGATGATTGCTTAGCCTAAGCACCCGCCCCGATGGGAGCGGTCATATCAAATTGTGTATTGATTTTTCTTTTTTCTTTTTACACCTCTCATCTAGATACAAGCCAGAAGCATCTGTTCGCATACAAACACACACCTACACCACACACACACACACCACCACACTCAGACCTCCTATACACAACCAGACCCACAACTGTACATAAATATGAAAGTGCGTCCTTGAAGAGATCACCGGAGACGTCAAAGACGTTGTAGGCGATGAGGTGCATCGTTGTCCCTTTGTGGCTCTACACATTGAGAGGCTACATTAAAAAGTCATTTATGACAATAAATCCTGGTGAGAGCACCAACACCGAACCCAGGATTCGAATGCTCGTGGGCAGCGTGCACACCGTCAGCAAACTGCCAACCGAGCTAGCGCTCGTTCTCATGTATTAATTTTTCGTTTCTGTTCATTCATACTGATTTTTCGTTCGTATTGGTCATTTCCCCATGTCCATGTCTTGATTCCTTCTCCGATTTTGATTACCGTCAACGTTTTGTGGTTCACCGTAGTTCAATAAAGACGATTTTGATTGATGTTGCCACATGTCATACATCAATTTTTTGACTAGAAGAAAAGATCAGGCGAGCATGCAAGCATGTCTATTCCAAGCTGTTTCCCGCTACTTTCTTCTATAGATTTTTTTATAAATACTTAGATCCATTTTACTTAGATGTATTTCAAATAGTTTTACTACTTATTTGATGTAACTTTCCACTCTACGAGCCACCACTTTCATGTGGGGTCTGTTTGGGATGATAATTGTGTTGCTTTTTCGAGAGAGAAAAACCCGCCAAACGCTTTGCTTTGACGCGTATTCGCTGCCCGCCAGCAACAACAAACGCGGGATTTGAATTGGACGAGGAAAAAACAGTAGAAGCACCTCGGAGCCGCGTTAGGCTTATAAGCTTCACGTGGGCCGTAGAAGCTTGAATAATCGTACGTAGGAGTATTTTTTCATCAAATCTAAGGGCCTGTTTGGATTGAAAGAATTTTGGAGGAATTTTAGAGGAAACCATCTACTACACCTATATGGAAAACCCCCACTAGGGAAATCTACTACACCTATATGGGAAACCCCCACTAGGGAAATTCTCTACACATGCAAGTAGGACACGTAGGCATCTCTCCTGTCCACACCTACCGCTTCCTTCGTTCGTGCGCCACGATGGTTAAAAAAAACGTCACCACGGCGGCCTGTTCGCTTACGCCGCTAAGCGCCTCCGCGGATGCATGTCTTCAGCTGCCCAAACGCCTCCGTTCTCCTTCCGACCCGCCCGCATGCTGTCGCCTCCACCCGACCGCCCACCTCCTCCCTACCCGCCAAAATCCAGAGAGCAGCGTCTCGCGCGCCCGCTACTTAACCGCATTCCGCGGAGGGCATGTGCGATGCTAGGGTAAACGGGAGGAGCGCCAAGGGGCGGAGTCCGGAGCAGCCACCGAGCCTTCCCAATCCAGAGCGATTCCTCCAGTCCGCCGCCGTCTCGATCCCACCGCGCCGCGCCGCCGGGACGGCGTCCTCTCCCCGATTGCCCTTAGCTCTGCTATCCGCGTTTCGGTGGACCAGAAAATCTGGAGAGTGGATGAGGATTTGGCGCGGTTGATTTTTCTTTTTCTTTTTAATTTACCGATGGAGGTATGCTGTGTTGAGGGCATGCAAAATGAGTGGCCGAGGAGAAGGCATGCGTCTTCGTCGAGAAGTCTCTGTGAATGAGCTGGCATGCATCATTCTTACTTTAGCTTTTTTTGATCCAAGAACGTGGTAGTTCCTCTTCCTCTAAACGTTAAGTACATACTTCTCTAGATTTTCTTTAAAGTTGCATATATTATTTGAAGACAACACTGAATGTATGTTGGATGATCAGTAGGTTAGTACTTTTTCAAATCTATTCTTTGATGACCTATGTTTTCTTTGATGAAGTTGAAGATCTTAAGACTAACATGATGTCTTTTCTTTAGTTCATTATTGAAATCACTTTTAAGTTTCTCTTAGCTAGACTAAAATTACTTTTGTAGACCAAGCAAAGAACGCTGGGAATTTCACTAGTTCCTAAGGAAAAATAAAACCTTTGGTTGCGTTTGGAACAAAGGAGGAAAATAGATTTCATTTCCGGAGGAAAGGAGTGGAGCTACGTGCATTTCACATGAAAAAAGCATCCACTCCAAATCAATGGAAATCTCACTCGCTCTCGTAACGTCTACCCGCACCTGCGTGTTCTTCACTCCTTCCTAGTGGGGCTTCAGGTGACGAGGGAATAACGAGGGATAAAGATTGATTCACAAATTGCAACCACTGCCAACAGAGAAAAACATGGATAGATGGAAAAGACAATGATGACACGCAGAGAGGGCCGGTACACACAAGAAGATAAGGACGATGTTCACATGAGAGAATGGCTAGCAACGTTGTACAGTAAAAAGATGTGGTAGTTATAAATTAAGTAATAATAATACGATAGGTGAAGTATGACTTCTGAGCCCCTAAATCACTCTAGCATGCAGGGAACTGATCTATTTATTAGGACATGTGATGATTCAACCATATTCCTACAATCCAAACACCTCAAAGTATTTTTTTTTCCTGTGTTTTGGAATCGTAGTTTTTCACTTTTCAATCTACCCTATTTCTACTTTTTTTTTTTCCTTTCCTCTTTTTGCATTCCTATGTTTTAAACAGGCCCTAATGAAATCATCCTACAGTCAATTCAGTTTGAATATTCAACTCGTGTGTGGACTCTTTTTTCACACGGATCAAACCGTTGATGACTTTGCGAACCAAATACCCAGTAGACCCGGCAGAGTAGACCCGGCAGAAGTCTTTATGACGCAAACCGAAGGCACTTTCCTCCATAAATACTTGGCCAACCCTACGTCCTCTCTTGGCTCCTGCAGCATTACATACCGCAGCCTAGTAGAAGTCAGGAAGAAGATAGCCATGGCCTACTACTACTCTCCAGCGAGAGCCTGCTACCTCCTGCTCCTGCTCCACTACTGCCTGTGGTTCATGGCTCCCCACACCGCTGCGCTGTCTTTCAGCTACAACTTCTCCACCCCAGGCGACCTCGACCGTGCAAAACTCCAATATCTCGCGCGACTCTACCGCCGGCGAGGGAGTCGTTAACCTTACAAATGGTGTCAACAAAACCGGTCGTGTGGCCTACCCGCAGACGGTGCGCCTGTGGGATGACCGCACCGGCAGGAGAGCGAGCTTCACCACCGACTTCTCGTTCGCCATCAGCGTCAACGACTCCCACGACCGTGGGGATGGCATGGCGTTCTTCATCGGGATATCTCGCCGAGAACCTCCGCCGGACTCGAGTGGTGCTTTTCTTGGGCTCTTCAGCAACCCTGCCAACCATCCAGTGGCGCAACAGACCGTTGGCGTGGAGTTCGACACAAACGACGACCCAGAATGGGATCCCCCACTTATCTATGACCATATGGGCATCGACGTCAACGGCACCATCAAGTCCAAGGTATACAGGGCGTTAGGAGGAAGCAGTCCCCAAACCCGCTGTCCGGTAACATGTCAGCAAGAATCAAATACGATGGCAGCTCCGAGGTTTTGTACGTTACCCTCACGCTGGCCGACGGAACGGTTCATGAACTCAACACGTCGGTCGACCTTATGGCCGAAGGAGTGCCACAGGATGCTACCGTCGGGTTTTCGGCGGCCACCAGCGGGAACACCAGCTGGCCACTCGAGTCGCACCAGCTCCTGTCGTGGTCGTTCAGCTCAACAGGTATATATATCTATAACTTGGAGCTCCTGTCTTGGTCGTTCAACTCAACAGTGCATAGCAAAAACAACTTATTAGGAATCATCCTCTATTAAAAGTAAGAACATAGAAAAATAACGCCACATATATATCTACTTATCTTTTCTCTTTCTATGAAATTTAAGGGCTATAGTTTATTAATTATTATAGTATTCTTTATGTAATGTTTTATGATGATTACGACATCCATATACACATAAGTTAATGTTGGCAACTTAGTTAACCTGTATCAAATTTAAATGGATTTTTTCTCTTAAGCACGAACACATTTGATCTATCACATTTTTAATCTCATGCAATCTATGCGTTGGTAAAGTAAAGTGTCAGGTTTTACGATGTCGTTTGAAGACCTATTAGAATCTATAACTAATCTCTAATAAAATTGGCAAGAACGACGTGTCAACAGAATTTGGTTGAGCTCCCCTAATCTTCCAAATACTAGTGATGATTGTCTACCAAATTGATGAGCAGATATTTCTATACTTTATATTTACAAAAGTTGATTGATAGGATATATGTGTTCTCTATACCGAAGGTATCCAAGTAAAATACTAATATAGTTGCTGTCGATCATATCAAAGTCTCACTTATTATTGCCTTCCGTTAACAGATCCATCTACTAAGCTCGAACTCTGGGTGGTAATACTGATAGCTGTTGCGAGTGTGTCATTTGCTGTTTTAGTGGCTGCTCTACTACTTTGGTTTATCATGCACAAATATCGCCGCGACGGAATGGAGCCGATACCGCCACACCACTCTAAGCTCCACCGTTGCAGCCGGTGATTTGTGTTAGTGTGCCCCGCCTCGCGTGTTCCGTGCACCTCGCTAGGGAACTCGCGAGGATGTAAGTTTTAAACTCCTTTTTCTCTTAATGCAGAACGGGCCAAAGTGCCCGGTTTCAAAAAAAAGAATGGAGCCGATACCGTTGCCAGGTAACCCCTATCATTTCTCACTTCATAATTCCCTGTAGTAAACTAAAAAGAATCAAAATAAACAAACGGGTCAAATATAACAAACCAATCATATTAATTTCAAGTGAAAACCTTTCATTATCTATTCTTTTGAAATCCCAGTTGCAAAGGAATTCTCGTACCAAGAGCTGTCTGCAGCGACCAGCAACTTCTCCGAGGACAGGAAGCTCGGTCAAGGGCTTTTTGGGATAGTGTACGAAGGGGAGCTGCGGGATGGTCGTTCGGCGGACAAGTCGTCGCCGGCGCCGGTGGCGGTGAAGATGTTGACGACGCTGATGGCGCAGACTAGGCGGGACTACGTGACGAGATCATGACCTTGGGCCAGCTCAGACACAGAAACCTCGTGAAGCTCATCGGCTGGTGTGACGGCGGCTACAGTAGCAACAGGCTACTGCTTGTCTATGAGTTGATGGCTAACAGGAGCGTCGACAGGTACCTCCACGGGCCTCAGAGGCTACTGACATGGCTGGAGAGGTATAAGATTGTGCTTAACGTCGGCTCTGCCATTGAGTACCTCCACACCGGCTGCCCTCAGGCGATCCTGCACCGCGACATCAAACCCAGCAACGTGATGCTGGATGACTACTTCGTGGCCAAGCTCGGCGACTTCGGCCTCGTGAGGGAGATGGACCCCGGACTGGGCTCCCTCGGAGGCACGATGATCGGGGACATGGCGTATCTAGATCCCGTATGCGTCAGCAAAAAACACGGTGAGCATAGAGTCCGACGTGTACAGCTTCGGAGTGTTGCTTCTCGAGATCGCCACCGGCAAAAGGCCGGACCCGGTGCAGGTCTTCACAGGGGGGCTCCTCTCACACCTCTCACACACCCTTGTCAACGCTGTCCGGGAATCATACGCCAGGGGTGAAGTCCTCCAGATGGCCGACGAGCGACTGAACGCCGACTTCGACAAGAGCCAGATGGAGCGTGTGCTGGTCGTTGGACTCTTGTGTGTCCAACAGCAGCGCGAACACCGTCCGAAAATAAGAGATGCCGTCAACTTGCTGTCCGATCTCAGCCATCCCGTACCTCAATTTCTTTCCTAATACATAGCCATGTCCAAACTGATGTCTCCTGTTATATGGCACAGCTTGTTGGGAGACATATGTGATTTCAGGTTTCTTTATATGTGACATATATATATATTATGTATCCAATAGTTGTGTGTAGTTTTTTCTTTCAATGTAATATAACTATGCGGGTTTGGATTGGGCAAGCATGATGTTCCATGTGCATTTGTCATGTTTATTTTTTCTTATGTTCAGCCTCTTCTATTTATGACCCCTACTAGTACTCGAGCATGGAAATCTTCGCCTCGATTCCTTGTACTACAGGGCCCCTACTTGGATCATGTTTGAAAAATTATTTCTAAAAAGTTGTGAATAATTTGTAAAACATTCCTTTGATGTGGCGTCATATCAACAAAATCATCTTGTGCGTGTTTGAAGGGTGGCCCAGGTGCACCTCCGCGTCATTGGAGCCGAAGATGAGCTGCTGCTCCTCCAGTACGGACGTCGGGTAGAGCTGCTGCGAGCGCACCGGCCTTCTCCAGATCCGGTGTTGAACTCCTCTGCAGCGAGTGCGCCGACCACCTTCGGATCCCGCGTCGACGGCGAAGTGTGCCGGCGGCCGCCAGTACCGCCCGCAAGGATGCCCTCGAGCGCACCACGCCGATGGCGACGTCGGCTCGGCCATTCCCTTCTGATCTTCCTTCTTTTTTTTTCTGCCTAAGCAGGCCTCGGGCTGGCACGGCCTGCTGAACACGAGCTCGTGCTTGGCATTCGCCCATTACGGTACTACGGGATGAAAGTCATGTCGGGCGGTCCGAGAAGCACAAGCATCCGCTCGAGGCGGAGAGCGGTTGAGGGGTCGAGCTCGAGCTCGTGTTCAGGGAGCCCGTCTCGCTGAGAGCTTGTTCGAAGCGAGTAGCGGTCGCCGGTCGAAGCTCGAGCTCGTCACGGAACGGACGGGGGCTCGTCGGTTCTGCTTGCTCATGGGTTGGGCCCGCCCTCCGATGGGCTTTTGTTTCGATTTAGGCCTCTTTAAGGATAACCGAATATTCAGTGTATTCCACGAAGACGCTACCCGCCGGCTCCGCTTCGATGGCCAGTTCATTCGATGATGGGCCGTGACGCGAAAAAGGATGAAGTCGAGCCTAGTAGATACTACACGGGATGCGGACGGCAATGATGATTCTCGGGACACATAGCGCGAATCAAATAGGGGGTGCACACCCCGCGTCGGTGTGCACGGTGCACACACCTTTTTTTTCCCCGTCTTGAGTGAGCTGCCACATGCCCACACGTAATGTGCCGCCACACGCGCGTTGGGGAATGAATCATTGGGAACATAAGAGTCGTTGGGAGCCTGGGGAGTTTTCGACTTCTTTTTTTTTTTGCATTTCCTATTTATATCCTTTATGTATGACATGCACGGAGCCACGAAGGGTGGTCGGTGGGCGACAGACCACGTGGATCCACCGTCGTGATGGTGCCAGGATGGCACGGGCGCCGCGAACCGATCCGGAAGCCCGTGAAAGGGTTGAGTAAAGATTTTGAGCGGGCACGCGATGTGCGGGGAGCTTCTTTCCGCGAGGGCGAGCAACCCACCAACCGGCTGGCGGCGAGGTAGTACTGCGCGAAGCACCGGCGGGTTCTTGCGGGACGGTGGGCGGAGTTGGACGAAGAGCTTTGGCATGGTATGGGGACGCCGCACCTCGCCATCTGCCGGTGGCTCCGCCCGATGGGTCGCTCGCGCCATCTCGCCTTACCGGAGTGGGAGCGGTGTTGGGTGATACATCTTGAGCCGAGCGGCGGGGGATGCATTGCTGGCGCGACGCGTCGGAAGGGGATGTGTGGCGTGGGTCTCGCGAGCTAATGAGAAGAGGCCACGTGGGGGTGTGCCGGCGCACGCGACGCCGGGCCCGTAACTCATTTTCCCCCTCCACGGCACGATCTTGGTGGCGGACAAGGTGAGTCAACTCCATTTTTTCCCGAGTCAACTCAACAACTACACCCTAACCCTAGCCGCCGTTACACGGGGCGTCGGCAAGGGCATTGTTTGCTCATCCTCTTCACCTCGCGAGATCTCCGATTTCCCAATTAATATCACGCCACAAACCCTAGCGCTCACCTTGTCCGCCACCAAGATCTCACAAACCCGCTCACCATGTCCGCTACCAAGCTCGTGCGAGAGGGAGGCTCCGCTTTCGACTCGCAGTGATCGGGTGCGGCAAGACTCGGCGGGAGCGCATCCTCCCGCAACCTCGGGACTACATCGGCTCGGTCGAGAAGTGCACGCGGAAGATCCGGGTTTTCGAGGGCCGTTCAATGAGGCAACGCTTTGGTCACCTACGTGCCGGCCTCTACAAGATCTTCGATGAGGTCCTCGTTTACGCCGCCGACAATAAGCGGTAGCGACCGAGCATGGACTCCCTCAACGTGGTGATCGACGCCGCCGAGTGCCGCATCTCCATCTACTACAGTGGTCGGGCGTCCCCATTGAACGCCACCCGGATGGCGTACACATGCGGAGATGATCTTCGCGACCTCAAAGAACGCTAAGACATCGCCGGCGGGGGAGCAACAGCTACGGCGTCAAGCTGGCCAACTTATTCTCCACGGAGTTCATCATCGAGATCGTCGACAGCCGCGTTGAGAAGTACAAGCAGGTTACATGCCGGCTGTCCCCTTCAGCTTTCATCTCATGCCTGTTCTTAGTTTTCGGGATACTACATTACTAATCGCACCTCAATTCCAAAGGCCACTATTTTTCTTTACGTTTCAATCGACGGAGATACTCTTATTTCACAATCTGTCCATCTGCATTTCCTTTTTTTAGTCTTTCCTGGGTCACAAGATAGAAATGAAAACTATCACTCCTCTTTCCCTCACCAATTCAATATCACTTATTGTTTTTAGCGCTGCAGCAGCCTACCAAAAATAAGTGTCGATTAGGTAGAGAGATGGATCCCTTCATTTGTTTGAGAGAAAGGTGTGTTTTGGTGATTACCCAAACATTTTTGTATTGGTGATTGGATTGGTTAATCTGCTGGAGCACTCCCATCACCACTAGGACAGTTTTTTTGGTATTACCATGGTGTTGCTAATGGATATGAGTAATCTGCTGGAGATTTCTTCTTTCAGTCCAGCAGTTGAGGGAGTAAGAAATGTTTGCCAGTGGAATTATAGATCATAAAAGATATCATATTAGGCCCGGCGACATAGTTTATGTTCACAAAAGATCTGGTTCTCAACCAAGAGGATGTGAGGACCTAGCTGATGCCTAGGGTCAATATGCCGGGGCACCAAGATCACATGATCGCCCATGATGTGGGGATACAGTAAGGTCCATCATTTTTTTTTTTTTGAAAGCGTGATTTGCACGTGCTGCATTAAGAGGTTGGGAATAAAAGTTACAGTGCTCGTGTGACCAAACGGCGAGACACCATAGGCCAAACGGGTTAAAGACTTACAAACGCCACCGCTTAAACGGTGGAGCTTAGAGGGGTGTACTAACTTAGGGAACAATTTCGACTAACACGACACAGAGTTTAAGACTCGTGCGCTCCTGGGTCCCCCTGACTCGCCAAGTTCCGAGTAAGGTCCATCATCAATGCCACCTTCCCACATGCACCCGCACATATTTTCATGCTGAAGCCACACCAAATAAACTTTGCTCTGCCCTAGTAGACCAGTTAGTTAGGTGCCGAATTTTTAGTTTAATCCCACCTTTTTTCTTGAGGGTGTCATGAAATTTTGCCCAAAATTAAGCAAACCTTCCCCACTGAACGTATGGATGAGATATTGCAATCCCAGCTCATGTACGACTAGAAAATCGTGCGTGCTAGATGCGGCTGGAGGAATCCCTGGTTCATAGTGTAGATTACTAATCCCAAGTGTAGGAGAGTAGTATTGAGCAGACTTTGTGAAGCAATTTCGTTTAATATTTTTTCTGTTTAGGGACATCCTTCCATTCAGATACAGGGCATAGTGACACTTCCGATATTTTGCAGGTTTTCTCTGAGAATATGGGAAAGAAGTCCGAGCCTGAGATCACAAGAAGCTCACTGGGGGTTAATTGGACAAGAATCACTTTCAAGCCTGACCTTGCTAAATTTCACATGACCCACCATGATGATGATGTCGTAGCCCTCATGAGGAAGCGGGTTGTTGATATGCTAGGCTTTCTAGGCATAACCGTACAGGTTATGTTTAATGACCTGATGTTTCAACCGGTAACGAGTTTTTCAGATTCCGTCTATCCTTATATCCGTACTGCTTCCGAAGGCAGAGAAGTACTCCCAAGGTTTGGTGATAGTTTTTCAAACAAACAAACATCATTTTGAATGTTGTTATGTCTGCAAGTCAAAGCTCATACAAACTGTGTTTCTAATTATTTCTGCTTTTCTTTCTTTCAGGGTCTGCCAGCGGATTAATGATCAGCTGGAGGTGTGTGCGACGCAGAGTGAAGGAACTTTCCAGCAGGTAAATATGGGGTTGTTGGGCTTATGAGCAAGTAGCTTACCACGATGTCTTTACAATTTCAACATAAACATTTTTTGTGTTCCAGATCAGCTTTGCAAACAAATTTGCAACTACCGAAGGGGGACTCATGTAGATTATGTGGCAAACCAGATTGTTGCTGGTGTGGTGAGGATCTGTCGCAAGCATTTCCAGGTTGAAGACTCTGAAGTTAAGAGACACTTATGGGTCTTCGTTAATGCGGTCATCGATAATCCATTTTTTGATTCACCGATCAGGGGTGCTTTGATCACTCCTGAGGAGAGCTTTGGTTCAAGCTGTGAGCTTTCTGGTCAGTTTCTTAGCAATGGTATGTGATGTTCTAGTGGTCTTGACTGTTGCAATTTTGCTATCTATACCACTCATGTTTTTTTATACTATTGCAGTCTTCGAGTGCATCATTGACGTGCTATCTCCCTGAAAAGAAGAGTGTTCACCACTCATGCATGAGTTCAGGTTGAAAGCAATTTCCATGCAGATATTCCAAGATCGTTCAATATAATAACCATCAGGATTTTGTTTATTTTTGTTTGAGTTAAATTTTATAGTCAAGAGATGGGCAAATGGATTTCGATCAATACAATTTTTTATCGGCAATCAATAAATGAATCCTGCTTATCAACTGATAGTATGGTGCTGCTGCGAGTCTTCCTGATCTCTTAATAATTTATATCTAAAGTTAATTTTGTTTTTTGAAAATTTCATGTAGTCAGTGCCCTCTGTTCTCTCACCGAATGTTCTTTACAATATTGTTGCTAGCGACTAGGATAAAGAAACAGTCACTGTCCTGTAACAAAATAGCATGGTTATTGTTCTGTATTTTCCTTAATTAATATGGTTGGAATCAATTTTGTTGGCCCTGCCTGTCCATTACTTATATAACTACCGATACAGAAGGCAGGAGCAGTCAGGCGCAGAGTGAGGAGGTGGATGCGACTGATGCCTTGAGGCGGGTGCTGGCAGCGCCCGAGGGGGTAGTCAGGCGGTCATGGCTTCGGGCACTACTCCCGAGCCGGAGCCGGCCTCCTTTCCTGAGGATGACGATGAGCAGGAATTGTGGGCGTGTTTTAAGAGGGCACGGGCCCTGGCCGAGCAGTCAACGTCGGCGGTGATGGACGCTGTTTCCCGGGCTATCCCTCACGCCGCTCGGGTGAGGGTTTCTCTTGGGCTCCCTAATTGCTGGTCTTGGTTGTTCTGATCCTGGCTCTTGTTGGTTTCAGGAACTCATGGTGTGGTCGCGGTAAGTCCGAGTTCCTCCGTCAGCAACGTGGCGTGTGAGACCAATTGCTTCACCATTGGGAGCTGCTCGCCCAAACTAACGATCATCTGGTGAAAAAGAGCGCCGAGGCGGAGGTTCTTCAAGCGCGCTACTCTGACTTAGTGGCCGAGGCGGCTATTGCTCGGTCGCAGGCTGAGCCCTTGGCCGCCAGGGTTTTGGACCTGTAGGAGGATCTCACACGAGTGTCCTCCGAGCTGGTTGCTTGCATGGCTCAGGCGGTGGAGGAGTCCGCCGCGAAGGAGGCTCTTGCTAAGGAGCTAGACGTGCTAAGGTCTGCGCATCAGAGGAGCGAGGATGCCACTGCTGAGGCGCTTTGGTTGGCAGAGGCGTCGCAAGCTGAGGCCGCAAGATGGCAAGACGACATTGCAGCTTCGCGAGCCGAGACCCGGAAGTGGGAGGAGAGAGCTGAAGGTAGCCTTTTCTTTCGAGGTCTGGCTTCCTTTGATCTTCTTTTTTGGTTCTTATGTTTGTTTCTTGGATCGTAGAGCTGAGAAGGGAATTGTCTGGGGCCGGTGAGGCTTCGGAGGTGCTGAACACCGTACCGACGAACGAAGTGCAGGAGCATGACGCTTTGCAGAGTGCAGTGAATGCACTTTTCTGGGCCTACGCATCCGGAGAAGGCGTGTCCGGTAGTTCTCGCCGGAGTCAGGTGACGGCGCTAGACAATTAGATACGGGCTCATCTTCTGGAGGCTCTGCATCTTGGCGTTACAAGGGCGCTGGCGGTTGCTTTGTCTTATTACAACATAGAGCTGGCCCCTCTGAGCGCCGGCTATTTCCTTGTGGCTGCGGAAGATGACGCCGTGGCTGAGGCTATGAGGCTCATCACCATGGTTGAGGAGCCAGGCGAGCAGTTGGCTCATCTCTTTGAAGTCGGGGTATTGCCCGACCTGCTTGGAGGGGTTGTGCAGCCGCCGCCCGATGACGTCGTGCCACCTTTGGCCGTCGACGCGTTCGAGACTCATCCAGGCGAAGCAGTCGTAGTCCCCACTACCCTTGCCGAGGACCTGCAGGGTGGCTCGGTCTTGGGCGCCTTTTGTAATTATTTTAAGTGTTGATCGTTCCTGTAAACCAGTGCCGAGGCCCTTGCAACCTTTTTTTTGGTTTTGTTTAGAGGTCTTTTCCTGTTTCCTCGTTTTGTTTCTTTGCGCTTTGACTCCTTCCTCCTCTGGTAGGGTTACCTTGGGGATGTAGCCTGTTAGTTTGGCACCTCATCAACCACCACTGTGGGGAGGTTTTTGGAGATTCTCGCATTCCTTTTGTGGTGGAGCGCGCTAGTCATTGAATCTTGAGGGCGAAAGAAATGTTTCGATTCGGGAAACTACGGGGCGACCCTTCCTTGTAGCCCCCTAGGAATGCTCGGCCTCTGATGGCTTAGGGCTGAGGCTCTCTCGCATCGCATGACTTTATAGCTACCTTGAGAGTGTTTTCAGATAATAAAGACAGCTTCGTTTGCTATTCCTAGGGCAGAGTTTACATGATGGCCTAGTATTTTAGGGATAAAAGTGAATTCCACGCGTTGGTGAAGACTTCACACATGGAATTGGACAGCTTGTATGTGCCCGGCTCTAGCACGTCGGCGACAATGTAGGGGCCTTGCCATAGCGAGGAGAGCTTGTGGTGCCCCTTGTCATCTTGTCGTCGCTGGAGTACCAGGTCCCCTACTCAGAGCTCGTGAGGCTGGACACATCGTTCATGATATCGCCGTAGGGCCAGCTGGTACTTGGTGGAACGGATTAGTGCCACACATCCCAGGCCTCCTCTAGTTGGCCCAAAGAGTCCTCGTAGGAAACTTGGTTGTTGCGCTTGTTGTATGCCTTGAGCCTTGGGAGCTGTATTCCAGATCGGTGGGGAGGACCGCCTTGTCCCCGTAAACCAAAAAAGAACGGCGTGAATCTGGTAGCATGGCTCGGCGTCGTCTTGAGGCTCCAGATTATCGATGGCAACTCATTGAGCCACCTTTTCTCGAATCAATCTAGTGCGTCAAATATTCTCGGCTTGAGGCCTTGCAGTATCATGCCGTTGGCATGTTCTACCTGTCTGTTGGTCCTTGGGTGCGCAACGACTGACCAGTCCATGCGGATGTGGTGGTCATCACAGAAGTTCAGGAACTTTCTCCCAGTGAACTGCATCCGGTTGGTGATGATGGTGTTTGGGATCCCAAATCGATGAATGATGTCCGTATGAAACAGCACCACCTGCTCGGATCTTACGTTGGTAATGGGTTTGTATTCGACCCATTTGGTAAACTTGTCGATGGCTTACAAGTGTAGGATCTGATGGAAGCCTAGAGGGGGTAGGTGAATAGGCTTGTACCTCATTAAAAACTTTCACAACAAATCTTATGAGGAAAACTTATGAAAGAAAAGATTATAATATGATGTTGTACAAGTTAACATCTAAGAGATGTCTCCCCGATTCTTGCAAACTTTGAATCATCACATACCAATCTTATGTACAAAATTCTAAAACATAGAATATGGTAACAATTTAATAACTAGGTCAACATGATTATCGCATGACTTGATTTGCAAGATATTTATTTCCCCACTTTCATGGGAATAAAATGATTTAGGGGCAATGTGCTAGTGACACTTTATGATGTAACCTATTTGCATCTATGTAACACAAACGAATTATCTTAATAGATAATTGTAGGTGATTTAACTGAATCAATACCACATGTTAATCATTCTGTGAAGCTATAAACATTCATGTGATGCCTCAAATGGAGCAATAATTAGTAGAGGTCACAATTAGAGTCTATTTAGAAGACTTCATGAAATAGTTGTACCTCCATGTAAGAATACAAAACCATGTTTGGAATTGGTCATAATGGGGACCATAAGCAATCAGTATTTATGTATCCAATCATATTGGGACCATGATTTCTCTTAAAGAGTAAACTAAGATTCTTTATGTCACTGAGATGGATTTGCACTATGTCTAACTAGTATAGTCATTGCAAATGCAATATCAGGCCCTGATGCAATTTGCAAGATACATAAGTGCTCCAATGACACTAAGATATGGAATCTCAGTCCGAATATGTTCTCTCCAATATCCTGTGGTCTAAATGGATCTTTCTCTATTTCTAGAGAACCAACAACCATTGAGATTTTGTTATGATATGGGTCTATATATATTGAATGTCTCCAATATTTTCTTGATATAGACTCATTGATGCGCTAAAAATCCTTGAAGGATAGTACACAAGTTGTAAGCCTATTTGGTCTTATCCAAATCCTCCATCTCCAATTCATATCATGGAAATTGTATCTTAAATTATACACAATGTATGTTGCGATTTGTATTGGATCTAGAGTGTGAAGTCCATTGGGACTTATATGTCCAAATCTATTCAAATTTGTTTGGTCCGCCAATTATTGAATTTGGAAAGTAAATTTTCACACATACCATGGGGTATCTCATGCTTGGTCTCTGCGTGAAACCATATGCTACAAGCTCTTATTGTTCACCACCTTGCTTCTCAAAAGAAACTGTGACAAAAGATATTATTGTGTAATAATTGTCATCATTGAACAAGAGCAATTCTCCTTAATTGCCACCTTTTAGTTTGATCAAATTTGAGTGTGAAGACACTCTGCCTAGGACTTTTGGTCCGGATCTAGTAAGGTGAAAGGCAATCTTTGAGGAGTATATGTTGCAACAAATTGTAGTCTTTTAAATGATTGATTCATTGTTTGGAATCAACATAGCAAGTGAAATTATTAACCCTTTTAGACTCCTAGTCATTTCCCTTATGGAGTCAAGGTGTTCCAATGTCCCCTGGATCATAATTTGGGTGCACCATTAATCCGGGTTGTGAATTTGGTCCCCGATGTTGGATTTTCTCCACTATTGGTGTCTCCGCCAACTTGAGGTTGGCTTGGATTTACTTGATTTGGAGGATTTAATCCTTGAATTCTTACTTGGAACATTATCCTTCAAAGTGGTCATACTTCTCCCCCCTCTTCTTTAGAAGTGAGAGTTGAATGGTTTTAATTTGGTACCTCCATTCTTTCGGGCACATTATGAGCAGGATAAGAGAGTAAACGACTATGGCAGATTGTTTGCAATATGATGCAAATGTAAGATATTCTAAACGATTAGGTTTGGATTCTTTTTGGTACGTGGACGCGAGGATTGCTCTTTTGATTCTTGGCATTCTTTGTGTGGTATAAGTCTCCCCCTAATGCCTAGAATACATGCCTGTATTGTCATCGCAACATATGCAACATCCCATATCTATTTTTGTGTCATAAAGTTGAACCACTTAAAACATACTCCCTCCGGGATGGTATTAGAAGTCGTTTAGGATAGCGACACGGTCTCCAAAACACAACTTTGACCTCTTATTATTATAAAAATATTTATAGAGATATGATATATGTATACTTTTATCAAAGTATTTTTTAAGACAAATATACTCATATAATTTTTACATTTACAAACTCAACAACTTAAAAGTTATTGATGATTTATATTTTCGATGTTTGACCCAAACCTTGTCCAAAAACGACTTCTAAGGTCGGTCTCAATGGAGAGTTTCACCTCCCGGTTTCCAAGATGTGAAACTTTGGCATGAAATAGACGTCTCTCTCAATGTACAGTTTCATTGCACAGTTTCATAGGCTCAAGGGTCCCACAACCTCTCTCTCATTGTATAGTTTAATTGCATAGTTGCATAGTGAAACTCTATTTGTGTCTCAATGGGGGTTTCACACGTTTCCAACGCATGTGAAATCGTGGCCCAAAGGTTTCACCATGGTAAAACTCTTTTTCCTTCTCTCTCCTAGAAGTTTCATGCAAAAAGTGAAATTTTCTTTGATGTGACATTTGTATTTAATGTGCATGAAACACTAATAAAACTCCCATTGAGACTGGCCTAATACCAGGAGGAGGGAGTAAGTCTAGAGGTTGTCATAAATGCTCAATTAACCGATATAGTCACCTCAGCTGCCTCGGTTAATCGCAATTGAGCGAGGTTCGCAGGTAAAATCGTTGGCCTCGATTATATCTATTGATGGAGACGGATGCCCTTAATTGCCCGCCTCAGCTAATGAGAAGCTATAATTGCAGTGCCCAGCCGCCCCCACCTTCTTCCTCACAGCTTCTCCTGCATTTTTTACGTGTTTTGAGCTCCGAAACCACACGAAAATTAACCACTTTTTAGGGTGGAGAAGTTTTATTCTGGGATATCTTGAATAGGGCACCATAAGAGGTTTCTATGCACTCCTCCACCTTTATTCTTCTCTCTTTTTAATCATTTGCGGCTCTAGATCTAGACGATCTATATCTTGTTTTTCATGGAGGAGAGAGAAAACAGATCTATAGTTTTCCTAGCTGCATTTTTGTAATACTGGTATGCTTATATGTCTTTTTGTTCATGTGCAAGGTTCGCCATCGTGGACAGGAAGAATGGATGTATCAGACATCGAGGCTAGAACCGTCCTACCTGGTTCAGGTGAAAAGTTTATTGCCGCTGCGAAAAACCATTGTTTGAGTCTAAAGGGGCAGCACATTATATGTTCGTGTAATCACTGCCAGAACAAGCTTGCTCAGGAAGACAGTGTGGTGTAATCTCACTTGGAAGACAGTGTGGTGTAATCTCACTTGGTGTAGTCTGGCTTCGTCATGGATTATACCATGTGGAAGTTTTATGGCGAAGCAGATGCGAGTGCTAGTGCACGTGTAGGAAACTCATCAACGTCGATGGTGGCGATGACCATAGAACATGATGCAGGACAACCACCCTCATTATCTCAGTCAACGAGCACGGTGTTGTCGATGACAATACTGATCATGATTACATCACAATGGAGGATCTACTCTAGGGCATGGCTAACGACGACGCCAAGGGTGGCGATGGGGTCGGTGAGCCGGTTGCTTTGTTGGAGCCCAACGATTTGGATATTTTTGAGGCATTAGCTTGCCGTCTCGACCATGATAGTGTTCAGTTTGGAGCACTAGGAGGATGGAGAATTTCAGAGAGATGAAGGAGTAGACAATTGATCCGCTCTAAGGACTGTCCGAGGCAGTGGACGGCCCTGCGTTTTATCCTCCAGATGTTGATTTTTTTTAGCAAACTCGTTGTTATAGCCCGTGTTAATTAAGACGAAAGGAGTTTTTTTGTTACAACGCTCTGCTGTTAGGCCTGCTATGTTGGTCCATAAGCAAGGCTAACAACCCACAACCAGCAAAGCTTACAAGACTATACGACAGCTGATGGCACGACAAAACTGACGTCACCTAGGGGCGCACAAAGAACAGACAGTGTAGAGAACCCACCAAAACCCACGGAGCCTTTTCGGCTTGGAAACACTGCACCACCACCGCCAGATTGGCGATCTCGTTCCTGAATGTACGCACATTTCTTTCCTTCCAAACCTCCTAGGAGACTAGAAGCACCACGGAATCGAAGCCCCGATGCAGTTGATCGAGAGCATCCAAATGCTGATGTTGAAGGCTTGTTTTGGCTGTTTCGATACTGGCTGAACGAGTGGTTAGGTATCTTGGCTTCCACGTACCCAAATGGTAACAAGCTAACTAAACTAAGGTTATGTCCGTTGTGTCAAATTTCACAAAAATGACTATCCATCTAATTCTCCATTATTGTGGTTACTAAAAAAAGACATGGTATCCGATCAGAGCTTGAACAAATAACAGTCTCTACCTCAGATTAGTTTGCCGTTAGTATCAGATTATAGCAACTCGACGAGCAAGGTATCACACGCCTTTCAATCACGGCAATAAGAACGGGTCTACATCAACACAAGGCATCTTTAAGCGCAATCACTCCCCGCATCTAGTTCAAAGAAAAGGATAATGTGAATCCTTTCAGACACGTAAAACAGGCAGCGAATGTTCGCGATTGGACAGCAAGTAGACAGCCTCTCTGATACTCGGTCGGTCATGGCGATCCGACTGGACGCACAAGAGCCCGACGACCAGCACGCGTTCCATCTGCCAGTGATCGAAGTTGTTGTTCAGACGCCGGTCCGCCTCCTGAAGGACTGTGCCCTTGTCGTAAGAGTCCCTGATAGCTTCGATGAAGGCGCTCGGGCGTTCTTCTTTTTCCCGCATTGCGGCCGGATCCTTTCCGGTGGCGACCTCCAGCAGTAGCACCCCGAAGCTGTACATGTCCGACGCCTCGGTCGCCGTGTTGTTGCTGATGCATACAGGGTCTATGTAGTCGATGCTCCCAATCATGGTCGTGCCTCTGAGGTAGCCCTGCCCGGGGACCTGCCTCACGAGCCCGAAGTCGCCGAGTTTGGCTTCGAAATCTTTGTTCAGCATCACGTTGCTAGGTTTGATGTCGCGGTGCACGACGGGGCTGGTGCAGCAGCCGGTGTGGAGGTACTCAATGGCGTAACCGATGCCAAGCACGATCTTGTACCTCTCCGGCCATGTCAGTAGCCTCTCAGGCTTGTGGAGGTACCTGTCGACGCTCCTGTTAGCCATCAGCTCATACACGAGCAGAAGGTGCTCGCCGCTGTCGCACCAACCGACGAGCTTCACCAGGTTTCGGTGGTGCAGCTGGCCCAGGGTCATGATCTCGGTGACGTAGTCCCTCCTGGTTCGCTCCGACAGCAGCGTCAGCCTCTTCACCGCCACCGCGCGCTGCCCTGGCAAGTCACCACGGTACACTTCCCCAAAGGCACCCTCACCGAGCTTCCTTGAGAAGTCATCAGTCGCCGTAGAAAGCTCTTGGTACGTGAATTCTCTTGGAACTGAAATTTCACATAGATGGCGACAGAGACCGGGTCTTGGTTAAAATCCAACTCCTTTTCTGTTTAAGAATTTGCAGGGGAAAAAGATTATGTTTACCTGGCAACGAGATCGTCATTTTGTCGTTGGAGGAGTTATTATTGGTCGTGTCACAGAGCTCTTTTTTTTCGAAAGATCTGTCACAGAATTTATGTAAGGAAAACTGCAGGGGTTTGAGTTTCTCTGCGGAGAGCTCGTTGTATGGGAATTCCCTTTTTAGATGTTATTATCGGATTCATCTCAATCATATGTGTTAGGCTTGATTGAGGTTGAATTTCCAATCCACCCCAGGGCGACACATATGGATTGATTCGAATCCAAATACATTCAAACAAGGCCTAATAACTAATAATTTCCCAATGGAAAAGAGAACGGGGATGGGATTGCTGAGTTTTTTGCGCAATTACAAAAACTGGTTTGATAGACGAATTAGAAACTGCAAAAGCGAAGGCTAAATACAGTAATCCTACCTTGCAACGAACTCCCCAGCAGCCTTCGGCGTTTGCGAATATACGAATAGAAAGCAGAGCAGCTGCTAAAACGGCCAACAATCCAGCTTGGGCGATCATACATAGCCGCAATCGTAATCTGGTCTTGCAAGGCGGATCTGTCAGCGGTATTAGAGGGGTTAGTTTAGGTAGGTCAGTCTCGCCGCTCAATGTTGAATTACAATAAAAAAAAAGTCAAATGTTGGTTACTGTGGTTACTGTTAAGTCACCACTTCTTTTTTTTGAAAGATCCGGTTTCCGGCTTTGGTTATATTAAGAAGAATAGAGTTTACAAAGAACAACACCCACATGTAGCGGACCGCCACGGGGCAAATCACCCACGCCAAACAAAGAGTGAAACGACAACCCAAATAAGGAGCTAAGTCCGGAGAATCCAAGCCTATTCTAACTCCACAACAACGCCTTCAGCAAGGTTACGGACTTTCGAATGCCGCCGTCGACCGGGTTTACACCCATGGAGAAAAACTAGGGACGCGCCCCCAACGAGGAAGCGGCGCCAGCGGCGTCGCCGTCGCGGCTTTCGCCCAAGGGACCCCAGCGTTCAGACATCGGCTCAGGATCCCGGACTTAGGAAGTTGCCACCGTCGTCGCTGCGGTCGCCTGGCGAAGCCCCCGGAGAGGGGGGCATCAACGCCCGGCTGCACATCACACCGCAAGGCTGCGTCGACCACCCCCCACCGCCAAAGCGACATGCCGAAAAACCGGCCATCACCCTGCTCTTTCAGCGTGTCCACCAGCCCCGCACGGCGCCCTCTTCGTCTTCGTCTTGATCATGGTTGCGGCCTCCACAGCGGCTCTACCTCGGGAGCACGAACCGAAATGGTCGCTCTCACCGGGAGCCCCCGCGGACTACCTCGATCCCCATCGGCGCCACGGGGCAGCCCCGGGCGCCGACGATGGGAGAGACCCGCCGGCTAAGGCCATCGGGGAGGGGCGATAGAGAGGATCGCCCCCAACGCTGAACAGGCCCACCGGCCACCCACCGAGCTGCCACGCGCGAGTCCGGCCACCCCAGCACCGGATGGGGACATCCAGCCCCGGGGCCTCGCGCTGCCATGAAGAAGGTCGAAGAAGAAGGTGGAGAACCACCGTCGGCAGCGTGGCGCCAGCGTCAAGATCGGGAGCCCCGGATCCATGCGCGGATGAAGGGAATCCGGGGCGAAAGTACGGATCGCCCGCGCCACCATGGCGGCGCCGCCGGTGCTTTGTGGATCCGCCGCCGGGCGCCAGGTCGGGCCCGGGGAGCCCGATCTCGGCCGAGCCCGTCCCCAACCGAGCCCGGTCGACCTCACGCCACGAGACGGGGAAAGAAGGCGCGGTCGGCGGGCGCCCGCGCCGTCGTCTTCCATCGCCGCGCCGGGCCAGCGGCGCCGGCGCTTCGCCGTGCCTTGCCACCTCGCGAAGCCCCACGCCGCTCCGCGGTCGCGCCGCGACGAAGCGCGCTAAACCGCCGCCGCCACACCAGGAGAGGGCCTGCGCGCCGCCGTCGGCCCGCGCGCGGCGGCTGCGGCGGCTCGGCTTCCGGCGCCAGCGGCGAGGGATGCAGATCGGCGGCGCTGGCGCGGCTAGAGTTTCCCCGTGCCGCCAGCGTGGCGCGACAGCGGGGAGGGCTCAGCTTCTATCGGTTTCTCCAATCTGTTAAGTCACCACTTCACTATAGCCAAAATCTAATATTCACTGAGTTCTAACTACTCTCTTCGTTCTAGATCGTAGTTCACTTTGGTTTTCTATATCCATTTCTTTTATTATGTATCTAAATATAATACATAACTAGGTGTATAGCAAAATTAATGTATCTAGAAAATCCAAAATGAACAATAATTTGGAACAAAAGGAGTATATAAATAGGTCCTTTAATTTAATTTTGTCTTGAAAAGCAAAAAGAACTATATATATATAACAATTAACAAGTGTGGTGCAGGCGGCATGTAGATGGACATTTTCGTTTGATAATACTCGATAGTTACCTGCCATTTCCGTTGAGTTGAAGGACCAGGAGAGGAGCTGGTGCGACTCCCAGAAGAAAGCCCCGTGGACGCTGAAAACCCGACACCGGCGTCCTGTGGCAGCCCGGCGGCTCTGAGGTCCACCGACGCCTGGATATGGTGATTACTGCCATCCGCTAGTTGTACGCTAACCGCCATCATCTTAGAGACTGCATCATATGTGATGTGTGCCAACATGCGGCCAGAGATGCCCAAGTCTGGCACGTCTGTAGTATAGTTGATGGAATGTGGGCTGTTGATGTCGATGCCGACGTGTTCGGTGACGTTCGGAGGGTCAAAATCTGGGTTATGGAACGGGTCGAACTCCACGGCCACGGTTGGGGGTGAGCCCAAGATACCTGGGTAGGTATTTGGGTTGGTGAAGAGTCCAAGATATTGATAGATCGAATTCTGTGGCAGAATTGGGGGAAAGGGCCGACAAAGAACGCCATGCCATCCCCTCGGGTGCTATTGTCACTCTGCATAATGAAGGAGAAGCTGGTGGAGAAACTGGCTGCACTCTCGGTGCGGCAGTCCCATAGCCGTACCGGGAGCGGATAGAACACTCGCCCAACACTCGTGCTAGTCGGCTTTGTAAGGTTGATTCTGTCAAATCTGACAGACGAATCATTTAGGCATGTGAGATTTGCCCTCTCGAGATCGCCTTGGACGGAGAAGTCATAGTCAAAGAGAGTGCGGCAGCTCTAAATGGCACCCGAGACAGGTTGGTAAGGAGAAGGATGATGATGATGACTACTACAACGAAAACGCAGCCTCTATAGGCCATGGCTGCAACACGATAGCAACGACGCTGCTTTCTTTTTGTGCCAGTACGTTTCTGTTGGGGTCTGGCCATGTATTTATTGCCATCTTGGGAGCTTTGCAGGTGGTCTCTATATTTTCGCTAGAGGGGGGAGGGAATACAGAGTCCAGAACGCGTCTGGCGTGACCTGAATTGAAGATGGAAAGAAAACAAGAACTCACCGTACAAGTAGAACCATTTGCCCTTTGGAAAGTTAATAAACTCGATATTATTATACTTATTATACAGCCACCACCAAACAACGCACCGTACGTGCCGTCCGTCCACAGCGCCAAAACTTCACGGAAATTTCTCAGGTCCTTCAACTTGAGCACACCCATTGTCTTCATAGGTCGACTCTTGGTTCTTTTTTGACACAGACAGCGTGCCGTATCATTTGGACCACAACAATCTGTAAGATACCAGATGGGTTTCCTCCATTGGTGGGAATAAATTTGACATATATTTTTCATTAGCGGGGAGCATCAATATTTTTTTCCAAATTATATAGGGATAAAATGAACCCCGGTTTGTATGCATCGCAACATCCAACATATGACCAGCTAAGGTTAAATATGTAGTGTTTGGAATTGCTTCTTGTATTGTTGCAATAGTTCACATGGATAATGATTGCGACTATGGACAGTAACAAACTAGCAACACGAACAAGCAAAATCCAAACATCTCGAAATAGAGCATAAATTACATAGTTTTTTTTTTGTGGTGGTGGTGGTGGTGTGTGTGTGTGTGGGGATTGAGGGGTTGGAATTGAAACCGGTTTCATGTTCTTTTTATTAAAGTTGATCAATCGGATATACTAATTTTAGAAAATTAATTATATATTCTACTTATTTGAAAACACTAGGCGAAAACAGTTCTGGAATTAGTCTTACGACCAAAGTTTTCCGGTTTTGATAGTTTGACTAGGTGAGTGCCCGTGCGTTGCAACGGGAGCACATTTTTTTACAAATAGTATAATGTTGTAAGGTAATATATAATACAACACATGAAATAATTAAAAAAAGCAACATGGAGAGCTTTCTGAGGAATACATTGAAAATAGAGGTTAAGCAAAATAGTTGCATGTGCAATGAACTTCACTGTATAGCTTTACAAATATTCCTACAACTGAACAATCAAATACATAAAAACCTACAAACAAGCACCATTTTGTTCAATCCTATTGGATGGTACCACTCAAATCCATCAATTTGAGTTTGAGTCCTATACAGCAGTTGGCGTGGAGGGGTGTAAATGTTCCCTCGGGCTGTCATCAACATGCACAGGCACTGACTGCTTCTTATACACACCTGCGCATACATGAGGAAGGGTAATCGGTGCCTGCTTCTCATACACACCTGCGCATACATGAGGAAGGGTAATCAGATGATACAAGCACAGTGATCGCCAATCAACTATAGCAAAAACTCTGATAAACTCTTCAAAAACAGAAGTAAAGAAAGGCACATAAAACAATCAGAAAATCTTGGAGGTTGGGTTTTCTTGGACCTCAACAAATTCTCAAGGGGCCTACAACTACGATGGCTATGGAACGCTTGGAAATCAGACAAGTAGCCATTGGTTGGGATGTAGATACCATGCAACACAGACTACCGGTTATGCAATGCAGCCACATCGGTCACCATAGGCAATGGTGCAAAGGCCCTGTTTCGACACTCAGCTTGATCTTATATTATTGACCAGAGTACGTTGCACCATTGCCTATCATGATTACCTTTTGAAAACAGTACATGGAGGAAGATAAAGGAGTTGTTCCATGCTTATCAGAACCTGTTTACAGTCCCTGAAATCGTCCAGCATAAACCGACAGCTAGAAGATTTATTTATTTTATTTAGAGGGACAGCTAGAAGATGATCTGCAAATTTAATCATCGAGTAATTAGAGTTTAAATTCACAAAAATATATACCTTGGAGTGGCCTCCAGGTACCTTTGCAAATCAAATACAGGTTAATAAGACATGCTGGCCTGAACTACATGGCCTGCTAGGAAAAACTAAGGTTTTATAGTTGAAAACTACATGTCGTGAACTACATGGCCTGCTAGGAAAAGGAAATACGACATGCCGACCGCTGCAACACAGCAGGGGAAGAGGCTCACCGGCCACTGCCGTTCAACGAAGGGCGCTCTCCGGTCACGGCTGGCTACGTAGCACAGGGATAGGGCCCGTCGGCCACTGCCGCTCGTAGGGGAGACCGCTCGTCGAAGCCGCGTGGACGCGCAGGGGAGGGGCGCTCGCCTGATGCTGCATCCGCGCAGGGGAGGTGGCACGCCGGCCGCATCCACACCTGACGGGGAAGGTGCGCGCGGATGCGGAAGGGGCAGGGTGCAGGGGCGGAGGTGCCCGTCGGGCTGGGCCTGGTTGCGCCTGCCGGATCACTGGCTCCGCCGTCCTCCGTCCTCAGGCCTCGCACCACCTCCGTCCTCACCGGCTCCGCCGGATCTCGCTGTCGTAGGGAGGGAAAACCGGCGTGAGGGAACTGCAGGGCGGCAGCGCGGGGCGTTGGCGAGGAAGAGGTCCGGCGATGAGGGCAATCCTGGGAGGTGGAGCGGGGCGCTGGATCCGGCAGAGAGTGCGCGAGGGAAGAGCCGGGCGGGCGGGCGAGCGAGCGAATCTTCGCACGCCGGGTGGATTGAATGGGCGACGGCGTGGGCTGTGGGAAGCGGAGCCGGGGATTGGGCGCAGGTAGGGAGCCGGCGGTAAAAGAGCGGGGTGAATCGATGCGAGCCGGGCAGACGATATCGTTTGGGGGTGTTTTAGGAGTAGAGATGACCAAAGCTGACCAATTTTGAAATTTCTGGCCAAAATCAATCTCTATAACAACTAGGTGAATTCCCCATGCGTTGCCGCGGGAATTTAAGGTTGGAAATACAGGTGGCTTTGGTGGAAAAGAAGAAAAAAAACGATATAACAAAATTACATGATCAGATAAGCAAACCTATATATATAGCACAGTATATGGCACAAACTGAAGACTTCTACTTAGATGACCGATGGTTCTTGATTCTTGAAAGCTTGTTTTTTTTGACGAAACTTCTTGAAAGCCTGTAAACAGGCGTTATTGTTGACTGGATGTCTGTTCGTACCAAGGCTAAAGCGATCCTGCAATGATGTATTGATCAACTCTATAGTAACCCATGATAGTTATATATACGGAGATAGATATTGAGGAGAGAGAACCTGATCGATGGATAAGCCAGAGAGCAGCTATCTCAATTGATCTCCTCACCCGCCATGTTGGCTATCATGACACGCACTGACGAAGGCTGCTCACCGGCCGGCTCGAGAGGAAGGGCCACGGCACCGGCGGGCTGTGGGCACCGGCGCTCGGGAGCTGATCGAGGTGTCAGCTGGCACCGGAGGGAGGGGCGCGGTGCAATGCGGCTGGCTCGGGGAGAGGCGGAGAGCACTTGGCAAGGCCCTGTTGTAGTGCTGGTATCGGTGTCATTATATAAACCTCCGGGCAACTACGATGATTCAGTTCCTAGCTTCTGCATGCGTTTGCGTTCTGGTGGATTAATTGTTGTGGTGGATTCCATGCAGTTATGGTAAGGGCGGCACTTTCACGCGGTGCAGACTCTACCGTAAAGTCGATCCCATTAATTATACCGCCACAGCGTATTAACTGGCGATGCACGCAAAGGAGAAGAAGAAAAATTCAAGAAACGACGTCTAGTTTAGACGCCGAGTCTTCGCTCCGTTCGAGGGCGTAGAAATCACGTCGCGTCCGCGCTGTGAAATCGGAGGTCGTTTCCATCCATCCTGTGCGGCTTCCCGTAACCCTTCCCCTTTCCTCTCTGAGCGGCCGCCACCCCATATGCGTGCCTTCGACTACGCTGCCGCGTGAGCGCTCGAGGCTCGTCTCCCGCGCCGCCATCTATCAATTTTCGATCGAAATCCATCCCCACTGCTGCCGACTACTCCCAGTCGTAGCTCGTGTCCCATCCGCCGGCAGAATTGGTCACCGGGAGATCCACGTGCTGGAGAAGTGCGTGCAGAGGCTTGCCGAGGCCATCGACGCCGTGCCTGCCCCACTCACCGGCGAGAGGGAAGCTGAGGTGCGGGAGGATGCGCCGCCGTGAAGGACAGGCTGGACCTGCTGGCGAGAGGACAGGCTGGACCTGCTGCCCGAGAGGTCTTCAACCGTATCTGCAATTCGTATCTATGCTTCTGTATCGTCATTTTGCCATCCTGATTCCCGATTGCTATCCTGGATATGGTCATTTTAATTTGCTATTTATCATGTATATGCAACGGTATGATGCACCATGGATCACATGGAAACAGGCCACAACTGATCAGCATAATTTTGTGTTGCATAATAAATTCCTATATAGATAGAAACTACTGTTACAATTTTGCATTGTGAAGTATGGTTTCTTACGATGGAGTCATCGAGGTTTAGACTTCTATGAGTAGAGTCTGACCGCTGTGAGTCTTCTAATCAGGTTCTGAGGAGATGAGGAGACCTCGAGATGCAGATGGAGGGCCACAGTCGGAATGGGGTTGAGGAGAGTTTCCGGTGACATGGCTTAAAAGAGAGATCAAAGAATTAGCTTAGTGGGGGGCTGCCGTTACCAATGACGTGGCCAATGAGAACCCCGAGAACTCCTAATTTAGCCCCTAGTGGGGGATCTACATATATGTGTTTTAGATTCGATGAACAAAAAGATATCCTTTCAAGGAAGACCAAAGAGTCCATGAGTAATATAATCAATAAATTATTATTTGAATAATAATAAACTAAATATAACAATTTGATTTTTATACGAGACAAATACCTAGATAACGAGTACATCCGAAACACAAATAGGTAAAGGTAAAATTTCAATACCAACCAAAATTAATAGTTTGGCCTCCAAATGAATTGAGATGAAAATTACCAAAATAGATAGCTACTCACTTCGTTAAAATAAATGGTAATCTCGCTTCCCAATAAGTCGAACAATCATAAGTTTAATTAGGTTTATTCATTTTGTTTTAGAAAAAACAATTGTTAAAGGTAAATAAGATTTAAGCCTACTATTAGCTTCATTCTTTGTTTGGTTTGCCAACAAACATAAACACAAGTTACTAAAAATTAATCATATTTTCATTTGAAGATACAAGTGAAAGCTCAAATATATTATGTTAAGCATGTATCCACAACAACATAGATCTAGTTAACACTTTGACTACTCAACATGTGGCACAATAATAAAAAGAGGGCACGCATACAAGTCTAATCTGAAGCATCTATTATCCGTAATTGGTTAATTAGACATAAATAGTACTGAAAAAGTCTAAACATCTACTTTAGAGATGAGACCTTTATGGGTGGTACATCTTAACAAAACATAACTTAAAAAGAGCGCAAGCAAGGTGCATTCCATTGTATTAGAGAGGAAAAAAAAACAGGATTCCATACAATTCCTTCCTCTCATGCGGGACCAGATATGAGAGTTAGGGAACCAAGCTAAAATAAGCCTCAAAGAAAACAGAAAACATCAAGACTTGACCATGCCTAAGGAAATAGACCTTGTAGTTTCTTAGAGCCTGCTAAACACCAAAAAATGTGTTCATCCTAAAACAAACTCAAGATTATGTTAACTGAAGGAGGGACACCCTCAAAAACACAAAGCAATCCTATGTTTTAAGATCATCTAAGCCCCCAAAAAATATTTTCCAACTATACTGAGAAAAAAAAAATCTAAGCCCAAATAAAATCAAAATGCTCCAATAACAATTAACCACCTTTCTGAATCTTTCTTCACTCTTTTGAGAGTCATCATGCACCACCATTTAGTGAAGCTAGATTCATGGTGATGACCTGGAATAGACCCAGAAAGGCTATGCTGGCCCGTATAGGACAAGGACACTGGACGCCATACGCTTACGCTTACTTTTGGCCCAACGTGATCGCCTTACTGGGCCCAAAGTTGAAAGCCTGGGAGGGAGACACAGCTTAACAAGGGGCCCATCCACATAAGCACCGTCGCGTCGGCCTAATAAAACGCGGGAAGAGCACGAGCACACGAGGCAGTTTGGCGCAGGCGGCGGGGATCTGGCTGGAAGTTGCGCGGGGGGCAAATTTTGGCTCGCGCCACCCTGCAATGCAAGCTCCGTCCCCAAATTTTTGAACTGCCGCCAGGTCGCGCCCCCGCCGCCACATGAATTCCCCATTTTCGGTTGCCGCCCAAGGTGCAGGCCCAGCGGCTCCCCGTGCTCTGTGGTCCCCGCCCATGGCCACAGTTACCATTCGGCCCACGCACGCTCGAGAACTTTTTTTGTTGCGATATGTTTTATCGACAACTGTAGTACCGGCAAACTTCACCATAGCGAATCCGAGGGCTGGCTCTGTACAAGCACGACGAATGCATACAGCATCACACGTGTGTTCGTTTGCAAGAAAAGAAGAAACTGTGATCGCGTTCGTCGAGGATTTGGAAGTTTGCTAGTACTACTGGCAGTGGGCAGCAGTCAGTCACCACAGCCAAACCAGATACAAAAATGTGACGACAGGAAAAGGGCAAAATGGTAAACCTGGAAACCGTGCGCGAAAAGCAGGCGGTTCCGGCGGGACAGGGTGCGCGCGCGCGCGAGGGTGGGCGGGATCCGATTTCCGATCCAATCCGGAATTTCCCCGGCGCGCGAGATCCATCCCATCCCGTCCCGATCCCGTCGCGTCACACGTCACCCAGCCAGCCATTTATCAGCGCGGCGCCGAGCGGAGTGCCGATCCCGAGACGCACACCCACGCGGCCCCTGCTTGCTCCCCTGCCCCCTCGGCCTCCCTCACCTCCCCTGCTCTCAACCGCGTCCGCCCCGCTCCGCCTCCCAAAATTTCCCCCCTTTTCCTCCTTCCCCACGGCCCCGCACGGGCCTGCCTAAAACCCTAGCCGGCTAATCCAATCCTCCCTCCTTCCCGCCCACATGGCCTCCGCCGACGCCGACGCCGCCAGCGCCAAGCCCGCGACCCCACCCGCGGCAGATCCGCCCGCCGAAGACCCCATGGACGCCGACCCCGCACCCCCGCGGGGAGGAGCCTGAGGAGAAGGAGGAGAAGAAGAAGGAGGAGGCGGCCACGCCGCAGAAGAAGCGTGGCGGACGGAGGAAGAAGGGCGAGGCCGCGGCCGAGAAGAAGACGCCGCCGCCGTCCAAGAAGTCGGTCGAGCGCCCGTCCAGGGGAGAGGAAGACGGTCGAGAGGTACGCGGAGCTCGCGCCGCGCGCCACGCCCTCTAAGAAGTCCCCTGCTATTGTCCAGGTGAGCCGCCGTCACCGACTCCTCTCTCCATCTCTCTCTCTTGTTTCCTTGTTTCCGGGCGTGTCGCGGCCGACCCTGATCTGTTGTTTTCACGGGGCGGGCGTCCGTCCACGGCGGCTGCTCGTTCTAGTAGCTAGCTAAAAATAGCTATACTTTTAAGGATGTTTTTTCCTCTTGGATCAAATGGAATGGAACACTTCCCTTTGCCATGCTAGTGCTATCGTCTGTGTTTCGATTTGGAGGTTTGTCCAATTGTTCCTCATCTTTTTGTTTCCCTTTTTTGTGCTATACAGGGCTCTGGAACGAAGCTCAAGGACATACCCAATGGTAAGCTCGACCTCTTGAAATATGTTTCACTGTTTTCATTTCACTAGCATAGTCTCCCTCCTGTTTGCTAGCGGCATTTCATTGTGTGGTAACCGACTGGACAAGATCTATTTAACCATGTAATGTAATGCAATGTCTTTGTTTGATATTTGCCACGTTAATGCTCTGTCTGCTCAGCGGTCGAAGTAGTTTAGAAAAAAAAAACCGTTGTGTGGACTGTAGGGCCGTTTTCCTGAGAGATCTGTTTGCCCTGATTTTCATGGCTATGATATGATCTTTGACACTGTAGAGTTTTTTGGAATATAAAACTGGTTCTGATAGATTTTTGCTGCTGAAGCCAAAACTATATGGAGTTTGGGGATGGACTCCATAACGAGGTGAATGGAAACTGTTGTGATATTCTTTTCCAACATGTACACCTGTCGAGCATGGCTTAAGATATTACTGTTCTTTCCAACATGCTCTTTTTGAACTTATCCTTTTGGAATTTAAATTGATGTGTGTGGTGTTAGTGCAAAAGAATCAATACATTTCACAAGCTTATTCCCATAGGCTGTAACGGACAATGCACTGCTGTGTCTAGTGATAAGCTTGTAGGGCATCACCTGTGGTGAGTCAATGCATGAGAGTCAGCCACGTGAACTTCCAAGCGAGTTGCTCCTTGTATTGAACTCAGCTATTTGGGACCCAATGTGCAAAAAGAAATAGTGCTGACGTATGCAGCCGTTACCTCCCATTATCAAATTAAAATAAACAACAGTTTCTGCTTGCCTTTTACCATCCAATTTCCTAACAAGCAGAAGCTAGCGGTTCTGTTTCTCTTATTTTAGTTGGCACAATTTGACTCTTGAAGATGAGTCAATTCATTCTGTCTCTTCCAAAGAATGGCTTCCTCCAGTGAGGATGAATCAATTGATTCAACTCATCAGCTCCATGGACCATGCACTGGCCACTGGAGATACCCTTAAAGCTTAAATATGACAAAAAAGTAAATGTTAGACTGGCACTAGCTTCCATAAAGATAATGTTTAATGTCACGGGTAGCTTGTGAGTACCAATTATGTGGGTAACCTTGTATAGTTGTGTTTACAATTCTGTTTTGTTGCACAACTTTTGAGTGCTCTACTCTACATGTTGATCGAATTGTGAGTATCATGATAACTGCTTTTCCTGTTTCTGAATTTTTTTGTTGATATTTGTTGGTAAAAAAGGCAAAAAGAGAAAATTGCATTGAATAAAAGGAAACATTTTATGAGCAGATCTTGCCTTTTCATTGGTGCTTTATTATCTGGTATCTTAGATTAGATTCTTAATCTGTATTCTTGTATGTGAAATACCAGTTCAATTCAAACTATCAAAGAGAAAGGCTGATGAGAATCTCCAGAGCCTTCATACTCTATTGTATGGGAGAAAATCGAATGTAAGGCTTCCACAAGTCTTTTGTAGCTCCAGTATGGTTTATTTCATCTACTTTGTTAAACTGTTTTGATTCCCTGCAGAACCATTTTTTGAAGAGAAACATATCTCAATTTTCTGGGTTTGTTTGGACAGACAATCAAGTAAGTTTTTTCCATGACAACCATATTATGTAAAATAAGTTTTCCCCCATGTTATGTGCTTAGCTTCATTATTAGTGGATCACCTCTGTGTTAATAGTCACTGCTTGCTGTAATACTGTACTAGCCTAATGCCAGTAATGATACAACATAGAATGATTGAAGCATTGGCAAGTTTTCTTTCTTATAGGTTCAGTTGTGGTTCTCATGTATATATTCTGTACTAATCCAATCATGGCACTCTTGTCAGCTTTGTTATACTGTTTGAATGGCTTGACATTTTTTATTTGCAACTATGCTTGAATTATTTAGGCTTTGAGTATTGTTGGTCATGTTTGCCCTGCCTGTGTTATGTTCATCAGGAAAAGCAGAGGAACAGAATAAAGGAAAAGCTTGAGAAATTTAACAAGGAGAAGTTGCTAGATTTTTGTGAAGTACTGGATGTTAATGTAAAAGTAACTACTAAGAAGGTTAGTCGACTGAGCTGAACTTTGTTTATTCATGCGTTGTGGGATCTTTATTAATGGTCGGTGTTTTTGCTGAAATTCAGGAAGAAGTTTCTGCCAAGCTCTTGGAGTTTTTGGAGTCTCCTTGTATCACCAGGGATGTTGTTCTCACTGATAAAAGGTACAACTTTTGGAATTGGTATGCATAAAATACTCTCTGGTCATACACCTATCATTATTTTTTTTGCTTGGCCTGGGGCCATCTAAAGCAATGTGATTGGCTGGTTATAAAAAACTTGACTTGCTGGGGGTAATGATGGCCTGGGCCTTTTCAAGAAGGATGATCTTCTCATACAGATTGAGAAAACCCCTGAACCTCTGCCCCCATCTTGATGCAGTGGAACCCGTTGCCCTGAGAGAACTGGGCCAGGCTGTTCTGTGGTTTGTCTTATGGGGACGAGCAAGGGGATCGTTTACCCCCAGCCTGAAATTCGCTCACTGGGACCTGAGGGGTGCCTCATTGGCTGGTTATGGCCTAGGCAGTGCTGTACGCTTAGCAGTACTCCACTTATTAGCTCTGAGCTTGGCACCATGAACTGAATTAGCTGCCCTGTTCTCTGCCATTGCAGAAGGGGAAGAAACGTGGAAGGAAATCTAAGGCAACTTCTGAAGGTTCTTCTGCTGAGAAGGTAATGATATCTTGGTATTGGGTGCAGCAAAAACTTTTTTTTTAGAGCCCTGTCAAATCCAAAATGACCATTTATCTTTAGCGTATTCATCTGTGCCTTGAAGCCAGGTGCTTTGATTCTAAATAATCACACAATCTGTCTCCCTAGTTCATTTTGCTTTTAGAATTGTGAAAATGAACTAAATAAAGCTATTGACACATTTCTAAGAAAGTGTAGATCAGGTATGCTGAGTTGTGTATTTAGGTATTAAGAAGTAGCTATTTCAAATGGCTATTTAAAAATCGTATGCATCCAATTGAATTGGCTTTTAAGGGTATTAAGAAATGACTGTTTGATTTAACAGATATAGCTGATTGAGTTGCCTGTTTAGGTATCAAGTAAGTATGAAACGGCTATTTCATAAGCATGTAACTGGCTGAGTTGACTAGGATTCAAGAAATAGTTATTTCAAAATGCTATGTAAACATGTAACTGACTGACTTGTCTATTTTAGGTATCAATAAATAGATTTTGAAATGATATATAGCTGACTGAATTGGTTGTTTATGTGTCAAATATTGCTGTTCAAATGGCTATTTCAGTAACTAGATATAACTGCTTGGATTGACTATAGGTTCTCAAGTACCAGTTTAAATATTTAATATATTGGTGTGTTACATTGATTGTGAGTCTAAATGTCTATTATATAGCTGATCAATATATATGCTGGAAACCGAGCACAGCCTGCGCTGTTAAAAGCCATCTGAGGTTTGTAATAATATATGTTATGTTGTGCTGGGTTTGGATGCTTTGTGCTGCGATGAATGCTTTATGTTGCTGTTATGTCTGGAGTTAAGGTTGTGCCAATTGGATGAAACATCTGTGTTCAATGTGGCTTTTTGTGGTTCATTTTGGTTTGCCTTTTCTTAGTTACAAACTCTTGTAGTTTCGTTGCTATCAAGTAATGAGATTCGGCTTTGCTGTGGTAAAAAAAGTCACCTATTGCCTAGAGCTAAACATAGATTGAATGCCATATCGACAGGTTTAGTTGCATAAATTTGCAAGAATAAATAAGAAAGAAAGAGGAATGTCTTAACAGCCCACTCAGGTGTTGGAGTAATACATGATGTTGACTAGCTCATCTAAGCACCTTAACACCCATTGATGTCCTGCTCCTGCGCCCCTACCTACCGCCACCAACCAATTCGCAGCAGCTAATCGTTGTTCTCATGCAGCTGCACTGCCCCCTCCATTGAACCATTTTGCCACTCTAACCTTGTCTCTTGTTTTCAGCATCCATCGGTTCTGACAGTTCACCCTGTGTTTAATTGGATGGCTATTGGCCTATGCAATGCGTTAGGGCTCTGCCCAAGTTTAATTTTGTTTCCTTGAACACTGTTGTTTTTCCTACTGAGGGTACTGCTGCCTCTTTTCTTGAACTGTCCCCAACGATTGACTGTATACTCTTCGAGCTCTCCTATTTTAGTACTCTAGTTATTTCTTACTGTCTAGATAGTAAATTAACATACATGGGCAATATCTATAGCGGTTAAATAAATTACTTTGGTCATAGCATTCATTATTTACAATTAATGGAATCCTGGTGTCTGCTTGTCTTATGTTGAACAGAAACGGAAAAGAGTCCAGAAAGAAGCTGCTGAAGATGGTAAAGAGAATGATGACGAGGATGATGCTGATCCTGAGGATGCGTCAACAGGAGAGGAAGCTGATGGGGACTCTGAGGCAAATGATCATGCAGTGAGTGATGATGAACCTGATGAGCCTCCAGCAAAGAAAAAAAGTCTACAGATGCTAAACAGGTTAAGAAAGAAACTGGTTCTGATGCAAAGGAGAAGGATACACCAGGGAAAAAGGGTTCTACCAAACCTGCAAAAGGTGCATCAAAGCCTTCTCAAAACAGTAAAAAGAGCCTGAGGTAGAGGTAAAAAAAGGTTGGCAAGAGAGCAAAGAAATCAAAAGAAAGTGATGTGTTACCAGATTCAAATAAGTCAAACAAGAATTCTAAATCCAAAAAGGATGATGGAAAAGAAACCCCAAACAATAAAGCTGCCAGGTCATCAAATAAGAATAAAGGTATAAGTTTGTTAATGCACTTGCAGTGTCTATTGATTGGTATTGTTCTGGTCTTTGCCATCCCAGTGCCACTTCATTTGAGCTGGTTAATTTAGACTACAAGGCCCCGCACCACCCCCGAACACACACCACCACAGATACATGATACAGAAATCAGTTAAAGGCTTGTGACCTGTGATGGCACATTAGTAATTTTTTGAGACGACATACATGAGTTTGTTTTCTGTCTATGCTCTCCAGGAAAAGGCAAGGGTGATGCAGCTGCTGGGACTGCCCCAACCACTGAACAGCTTCATGCTGTTGTTAGCAGCATTTTGAAGGAAGTTGACTTCAACACCGTAAGCAATTCATTATGTTTTGAACGTGGTCCATAGTGTGATGTGTTTTGTATTCTGACTGGTTATTATTCTTTTATATGTAGGCAACTTTGGCTGATATTCTCAGACAATTAGGTACCTTTTTATGTTGCTATATGAAAAATATTGTTGATATACTAACTTTCATGTTTCTAACAGATGAGTACTGAAATGTTTGATTTTTTTTTAAACCCAGGGACCCATTTTGAAATGGACCTCATGGACAGAAAAGCAGAAGTGAAGCGCATCATAGAAGAGGTAATAAATAGTATGTCTGATGATGAAGGTGAGGAAGACTCAGAAGATGAAGCAGAAGACAATGGTGAGGTGGAGAAGTCAAAGAGTGATCCCGATGGAGGTGAAGAGAAATGATTGTGTGGATTGAACTTGGAAGGACTATTTTCATGCCAGGTTTCCTGTTTGGGGGTTTGGCTCTGTACAATTGGGGCACCGGAAGAACAAGCCGGTGACCTAGGTTCTGGCTACAAGATTGTTAACCATTTCATAGCCATACACACCTAGTTGTGCTTGACTTGGTAGTGAATGTAGTCTAGTCGCTGGTCATGTACGATAGCTTTGCGATTAATAGTTTGGTTGCTTAGGTAGCTAGCCTGACTGTAATATGCAGAATAATTCTTGGCTTGTTTCATCTATTTATCATGTAAAACTTTGTATCTGAGTTCTGAATCGTTCCTGCTCTTTGCATTTCTTATTTACCTCGCCATTGCAGTGTTAGCCCTGTGCTTCTCTGATGTGTACATTGTTGCCTGGTCTGGGTTTTTTTTTTGTGTGTGTGTTTGTGTGAACTCAAGCGTTTCAGGTCTCAAGTGCTCGTCTCTCCTGAGTTAACATCTGCGGGTGGATAGGTCTGTAGATGAAATGCTTTTGAATTCTGATAGTAATGATCACAGTTGCAGTCACTACTGTCTATATTGCATCTCAGACATTTTTGATCTAGTAATTTGATGGTTTCTCCCGCCTCTCGGTCTGACGGTTTTCTGAACCTGAAGCTCACTGAAATCTAGAACACCATGTTAGTTGGTCTACCGTCATGGTTCGTCCATTTTTATATCACTGTTGTTGTGCCTGCCTGCCATTTCCACTAGCAGTCTTCATGTTCCTGCACAATGTATCATATCATACGATCATATTACTCTTGGTCAAGAATCATCTGGAATACGGTACGACGCTGCATTGGACAGGTCGTCCCGATTCTCACCTGCTTGGAGAACTACTACGTGCGTGCATTGCATGCTGGCTGCGTTCCTTGGCTCACTCAATCCAAACTAGTGTTTTTGACAGCGCCCACGCGCCGCTGGTGTTGGCCGTATGTTATTAGGGAAGACGAACATGCATGAGCAATAGTTGTTGACACAAATTGAATAGGAAAGCTTGAAGGGTGCACAGCCGGCAGCCGAAATCCACAAAGCGTATGCTCTGTAGAGCACGCAGTACACGAAAACGAACGAGGGAGGGTACATAATCATACAACGAATCGGTACAATGAAACATAAGCGGGGCCGGAGGAATCTATCGAGAAAGCACGAGAACAACACCAAATGCTCTCACAAGAGCTAAACCATGTTGAAAGTAAATGTGCATACATCACAAACGGAGCTGAAACCGCGATTCGTAGCTCAATCGAGTTGGTACGTACACTACATGAAGGACCTCAATGGCTTATCGAAGAACACGATCCACGCAAGCGTTCATACGGTATCTAGATTCTCACCGAGATGCAAGCTAGTGTAGCGGCTTGATGCAGTGCACAAAATGAGTATGCCAACAACCCTATAGGTCATACATGGGTGTGGCCAAAGCAAGGGCTACTTGAGTAATAAGCTTATATCAACTAAAGAAAGAAGTTCATGTTCTTGAAATAAGTTCTTCTTTGCCTAGAGGGCCATCAAAGGGCCAATCGAACACGAAGCAATGAGGCGTTAGTTTCCGATGCGAGAGACACCACGCCAACCCAAAAACAGGCATAAGTCTTCTCTGGACGGCAGATGTTAGCGAGCCAGTCCACACAAAAGTCTGGATATGCCTATTTGTTCCTGCATACGAAAATGACCTCGTTGTAAATTTAGAAAGCCATACATGGTGTTATCGGGCATCTTTGGAAGCACAATTCGCGTGTGCCTATGAACCAGGTCAATATTGCCCATTCTTTTTGGAGGTAGAGTGACATGGCGTGCTCAAATGCGCTATAGGGTTCTTGGCACAACGTTTTTTTGCGTTTAGAATAAAGGGCTAATGCTTGAGACAACACGTATTTTTACTTAAAAATAAACTAAGATGTATGTCACAGTGCAAAATGATTCCATATGTGTAGGCCTCAAACTATAGGACAGTAGTAAAAAAGGCTCTTAACACAGGTGGAGTATACAACAGGACCTTAAGACATGGGTCACAGCTGAGCATGGATGGTTGAGATATCACCTATAAAGCAGATAATGGAGGGGAAAGACTATCTGCAGTATAGCACATGTGTCCTGTGCAATTCTGAAACCATAAAATGCTATGATATTTTTTTTAACCAAGTTGGCTAATTTTTGGACACAAGGCAAAGCGAGACATGCGAAGGTCATGGTTAAATAAGGGCCTTGAAGTTAAGGGCTGTACCTTATCTACCCGCCGACCAGTAGCGGGAGACTCTTTCGGAGAAGAGCGTTCACCATCGGACGCTGGACTTCGGCATGTGCGTGACTGCGAATTACGAGAGAAGACATTTGTGGATTAGTACGTATGATTGAAGCAAACAATGGTTCGTAATTCACAAAACAACAGTAAGAAGTGAGGGGAATAGCAGGCATGGATCCAAATCTGTAAAATAGGGACTGGTCGATCCACAAGAATACCTTCGTAAGCATACATGGAGTCTGGTGCATCCAAAGCAGCACCTGTAGTTTCTTCATCATCTGCCATAACAAGCTTGCGACGGGTTTTGCCGCTTCTGGCCCGACCACTGCATATTAGTAGCAATTAGTCACAGATGCGAAACCATGTTGAATAAGGCTGAATCGTGGTCAGTATATTACCCTGTCTTACGCTTGTTTGATACTGGTGTCTCAGGGAGAGTCAGATTGGAGGGTGCAGCCTGCAGGAAACAATGGACATGAGATTACAGCTGCATTACCGCTGAGGTAGTAATTGCCTGGATCAAATGAACATCAAGAGTGAGTCTGTTATGCTGTACAAAGGGTGCCATATTCCACTTTAAAAACCAGTTGAGCACTGAATTATTAAGAGAGCAGCACGTACCCTGGTAGGATTTCATGAGCCCTCCGACAAACAAGACGACAATTGGGACAGCCTCATCCCTGTTGTACACACCCTGAATATCGAAGGCAGTGGCCCTCTGTCCCAACAGAGTGATCTTGATCTCGGAGTAGCTGCAGATAGGAGAATAATGATTCAGGGTAGACATCAAAGGCGCGTACAATAGCACAGCGGATAAACTATATGCTGAATAGACGATGTAGCACCTTAGGTCCCTAAGGACGATGTGCCTTGACACCGTAGGCGGCTTGTTAGGCAGGTGAACAGGCTGCACATCAGAGACCTCCACCAGTGTTCCAATAGTATCTGTGGTGATAGAATCAGAAGTAGAGTAAATGAAGGTAAGAAGGATCTGAAACCATTTCTGTTGGCCAGCCAGAACTCACCAAGAAAATTGGTAGTGTCACCAGCATGGGCAGCGAGGCCATCTATAGGAGTGATCCTGTATGCATATCTTGGAAAATCGGGCAGATCAGTCCTTGCAGGTGACACAGTGGTGTGCAGGGTGAACTCCACCATGTATGGAGCATCAACGGCCCTGTAGCCTGACTTTGCATTGGAAACTCTGAAACGGCGAATGACATAAATGCCATCTTCCTGTACAAGCGGGCTCTTGGCTTCAACTTCAGGTGCAGGGATTTCAGCATAGAGGTTGTTTCCCTGCAGCAAACAAATGTAGCAATATAAACAAACAGATTACCATAGAATTGTATGGACCATGCATCACTGGGTGCAAGGTCTATGCTTCATTTATGGGCTGCACTATATTTTCTATGGAATCGAGGTCTCAGAAGTCCTTAGGTAGAACAATGCCAATCTAATACAAATCAGGCTTTGTTTTGTGTATTGCATGGCTGTTGAACCAAATGCAAGTACACCGTAAGAAAATAAATCAGGCTTTGTTTTGTGTTGTCGTTCATTATGTGTTGAGGTAGCGAAAAAAAGAACGTAGACAGACCTGCTCGTCAACAAACACAAGGTCAACATGCTGTATGGGACCATCGTCGGTTCCTCCACGATATTCCCACTTGCGACAGACCCGAACACAGATGACCGCATGCCAGTCACCAGGGCGCAACGAGGACAGCACAGAGAAGGCCATTGCTCCAAGCTGCATGTAACCACGGTGTCAAGAAACCATATAGGTAAGCAGGAAATTTGGACGGTACTGAACAAAAGGAGAGTAGCAGTTTGAAAACTTTGGATAATGTGGCTATTTATGAGAATATATAAAGATCCATGGTAGAAAGAATCTCGTGGCAAAACATACTCAAAATAGAGAAAGCAGATACAAAAAAGGCGAGAGGGCTGAAATAAGGAACATATAAGGTGTATATGAAAGCTGGCGGCATAAAAATCGAAAAACCTTCAAACAAGACCAAAGGGAAATCACCTAACAAATTAGCTATTCGCACATTGTGTCCTGTCTGCGGTTGGCTGCGCCGCAGACAGTATCTCTTGGTAGACAATATTTTGTGTTTCATCTGTACAATAATAAACAAGGACACAGAAAGGGCGGACTCAATCTAGGAACAAATAGGGCCAACCTTTCAGCGCATCAACGTAGTCTTGGGTGAAATGGCCACAGCCAGATGCACCTGCAACATTAACCGGGCCTAATGGAACAAAACAGGTGCAGCACACCAAACATGTCAGTCTGGGCATATCTAAAGAACAGCCTCAACAAATTGTTCAAACAAGCTACTACCTGACTTAGCAATTTTCTTCTGGCCTAGAAATTTCATACGCTTACGTCGAGATTCAGAAGCTGATAGAGCGCTGGGCATATAATGTGCACCTTCCACTATAGAAAAGTGTGGTAGAAGCAGTTAATCAAAGATCAATAGAAGGGCAGGCTAGATGCAGCACATGGACAACAGGAACAGGCACATACGCTTCCTTTTCTGCTGATTGGATGGGACAGACTGAGACACCCGGGACGAAGCTAAGCAAATAGCCAGAGAAGTGAAGCAAAATAAGATTTTTTGCACACAAGGAATTATATACAGCGTGACACAGGACCATGGAAACGCGCAAGACAGGCACATACATGGCCCTCCTGGAGCTAAGGAAGCCGCCGGACGACCGCGTCGACCTCGCATCCTAGAAAGCAGCTACAAGGGAAACAGAAACATCCATTGATGGGAACAACCATAGGACCATAATGCCTGAAGGAGATCCTCAGAGGAATTTTGAATTGGTAACCGTCAATACAGAATTTAGCTTTCAAACAGAACCACTGCCTGCCCAGAGAACGTTCATTTTTCAAATAGCAATACTGTTTGTCTACACAAGGTAAAGCCATCCTAATGCAACTGAAGGTACCACGATAGCATGTTCATGTAGCAGGATTTAGTGGTTACGAAGGTACCCTAATTTGATCCACACAACGTATCAGTGTGTAGTGGCACATATAAGTGTCTAGTGTGTAGTGTCACTAACCTAGTTAGAAGCTATGAAGAAAGGCAGAGGATATAGATTCAGTTAATCATCGAGGTGGCTTAACAGAACGGTATAGATTCGGTTGGCCTAGACTTGAACGTAGCAACGAACATATTAGAATTTATAAGTTGTAGAACGTATAAGATTCCAAGAAGTACAGCCAACAATCCTGCAATTCTATTGACTGAAGTTCAGCACGTAATAAAATTCAGATGCAATGTAAACTGTACACAATTTCTGGAGAGATTTTTTTTTATGAAAATTTCTATAGAGATTAGAATTAACAGACACCTCTTTCATAAGGCACTGAGCTTGTAGGACAAGCTCATCATGTTCTTCTGATAGCAATTCTGGTACACAACACGAGCTCTTCAAAATTGTAATCTACAGCTACAAACCCATAAAGGTTCTGTAAAAAGGATATGGCTTGCAGGGCAGCTCGCTCATATGCCCAGAAGAAAAAACTACGACAGCAAGAATGTATCTTCGAAAGCGACAATGCCGGTATAGAGAAAATTAGAACGCGAGAAGAGGGGTAAAGCCAGCATACCGAGAAGAGGACCACGAGGTCTGCTCCACCGAACCCGACCGCGCTCTCACCAATGTCCTTCCCTCTTCTCCGACGACGACTCCACACGGGCTCGTCAGCAGCTCTCGACAGCAGGGGCCTGAGAAAAACGCAGGGCGCGGCGGCGCCGGTGAGCGGAGCCGCACCAGCAGCGCCGCGAGAGATCAAATGGATCAGATTCCGGCGACGGGGCGGCGGGATGGCGCAAGGGAGGAGCAAGATAGGCGAAAACGGGGGAAGAGGAGCTTACCAAACAGCAGAAACGGCGGGCGGCCGAAAAACGGAGGGGAGTCGCTGGTTTTATCTCTGTAAAAGGAGAAGCGGCGTGACAATTGCGAGATGGAGGAAGCTGATAGTCGCTGACGCCCGGGCTCCACAAAGAGCTGCGGCAGGCGCCCCCCCCACCAACAGAGGAGAGGGCAGGGGAACGCAGGCGCCGAACGCCCAAACGGGCGACCATGGCCGTGCCACGACCGCGCGTCGCGGGCCCAGCGGCAAGCGAGCTCCCGAACGGACGAGCGCGCGACAACGCAGTCGAAGCAGGACGGAAGCCATACCGCGGGCCCCACTGCACGCCCAAGCGCCGCACGACGACCAGCCCTGGACATCAGTTTCGAACGCTAGATGGGGCCAGGGCTCGTCAGCCAGTGGACGGACGACAGCGCGTCCGGCACAGGAAACGCCCCAGGGCAACCGACAGATGGGGCCGCGCCCGCCCAGCCAATAGCAGGCCGACAACGCCTCTGGGCACGGTCAAGCAGCCGACGAGGCAGGCACGCGCGCTCGGAGGCGTCGTGGGACCCGCGCAATAACGGTACGGCGCCAGGTCAACTCTGCCGAGCCGTTCATCACTGGATCGCGCGGCCACGGTGAAAACAGATAACGTGGACGCTGTGGTTGCGTGTTTTCTCCACACCAAATATTACTTTTTAAATGTCCCAACCACCTTTTTTGCTCGTGCACACGCACAAGAAACCTCTCTTCTTATACGCCTTCTCCCTCGATCCGCTCCCCTCCAAGTTCGTACCGATCCAGTTCCAATCCATTGGTGGTCCGCTGCAGATCTGACTCCGACAATGGTAATGTTGGTTCGTCAAGTTTGCCAGCTCGTCGTGTTCTCGCCGTTTTCTGACAATAGATGGATGCACGTAGGGTGTGTTGGAGCTGCGCATCGAGCAGCAGGGGGAGCCGTCGCTGGTGCCGCCGGCGGAGGAGACGCCTAGCGGCCTGTACTACCTCTCTAACCTGGACCAGAACATCGCCGTCATCGTGCAGACCGTGTACTGCTTCAGGGCGGCAGATGGCGGCAGCGCCTTCGACGTGCTGAAGGAGTCGCTGGCGAAGGTGCTCGTACACTACTACCCGCTGGCTGGGCGGCTGACCATCTCAAGCGACGGGAAGCTGGTCGTGGACTGCACGGGCGACGGCGCCGTGTTCGTGGAGGCCGAGGCGGACTGCGCCATGGCGGACATCGGCGACGTCACCGACCCCGACCCCTCCGTGCTCGGCAGGCTCGTCTACAGCGTCCCCGGTGCCAAGAACATACTCGAGATGCCGCTGCTTGCAGCCCAGGTACGTACGATCCCTACGACCTATCCGCAGTCAGGACGTAGGTCACCATATTGCTGCTCATCTCACCTGGATTGATCGATGGACGGAGTCAATAATAACAATGGGCGATCCATCCATGGACATGCAAGGTTACCAAGTTCAAGTGTGGCGGCTTCGTGCTGGGGCTGGCCATCAACCACTGCATGTTCGACGGCGTCGGCGCCATGCAGTTCGTCAACTCGTGGGGCGAGACGGCGCGCGGCCTCCCGCTGTCCCTCCCGCCGGCACTCGACCGCGCCGTCCTCCGCGCGCGCGACCCGCCGCAGGTCGACTTCCCGCACGACGAGTTCGCGCAGATCACCGACGGCAACGAGGACGACGAGGCGGACTCGGGCTCCCCGCTCCTGCACCGCTCGTTCCGGTTCACGCCGGCGTCCATCGCGCGCGTCAAGGAGGCAGTGGGGGCGCTGGAGGGCCGCGCGTGCACCACGTTCGAGGCGCTGGCCGGGTTCGTGTGGAGCGCGCGCGCACGCGGGCGCTGGGGATGCGCCCGTCTCGGCAGAGCAAGCTGCTGTTCGCGGTCGACGGGCGGCCGAGGTTCTCGCCGCCGCTCCCCGCGGGGTACTTCGGCAACGCCATCGTGCTGACCAGCGCGGCGTGCCCCGCGGGGAGCTGGCGTCGTCTCTGCCGCGCGCCGTGCGGCTGGTGCGCGGCGCCGCGGCGGCCGTGACGGACGCCTACATGCGGTCAGCGGTGGACTACTTCGAGGCGACGCGCGCGCGGCCGTCGCTGGCGTCGACGCTGCTCATCACGGCCTGGTCCCGGCTGCCGTTCCGCGCCGCCGACTTCGGGTGGGGCTCGCCCACGGCGTGCGGCCCCGCGGCGTTACCCGAGAAGGAGGTGGCGCTGTTCCTGTCGTGCGGAGAGGAGGGAGGCGGCGGCGTCCGTGTCCTGCTGGGGCTGCCGCCCGCGGCCATGGCCGAGTTCCAGCGGCTCGTGGAGGAGGTGACCGCGGCCTGAAGGACAAGACAAGATGACGAATCCGCGCGCATGCTTTGCATGGATACGCCAATGCTACGTTCTGTTTGTGTTTCTTATTTTGAAAACTTGTTTATGTCGAGTTGATCGATGTGGCGTCTATGTTCTTGTGATCTCTCGTCCTTGTTATGACATACAGTGCTTACCATTCCCTTTAATGAAGGCACAATAGTTGTGCCTATGTCTTTCTGTCTCCAAAGCACAATAGTTCAAGGGGGTTTTGGAAGCTAAGGGAAAAAAAATTGTCAAGTTCGGCACCAAACTTTATTGAGTTTTCATCAAGATACCGAACAACACTCAATTTTTGGCTGTCCCGAAGACTCGTTATCGGCGTCGGCTGCCACGTCGGCGGTGGCTTGTCAGCTCATAGAGTTGCAGATAGGTGGCCCGTTGGCCGCCCAACTGCCAACAAGGTGCCATATCTTAAAATTTTTCTACAACAATTTTTACATTTGCAATTAATCATTTAAAATAATATTAAAGATCCCGACCGCACGCATACGCATGTCGGTGAAGTATTGCTGTGCGCGTCAAATTTTCGTATGTCATCACTGGATGCTGCAGGAAGCAGCTGGAACCGCATGCGTGCAAGAATGTTGAAAGCCGGCCATGAACAAATGACATTGGACTCTGCTATGAATGACACTTAGTCAAGCATTGTAGCCTATGTTTTTGATCGCGGGCTATGGAAAATAGCGTCGGACTTTTCTGGACGCTATTCGCGCTATTGCGTCGCTATAAGCGCCGCTATAGCGGCGTAATAGCGGCAACTATGCGGTAGCAGCACCGGGCTGCGCTGCTGCCACTATAGCCCAATAGCGTGAAAATAGCGCGATATAGCGCCAATAGTGTGGAAATAGCGCTTTAGCGGCGCAAATATCGTGCTATAGCGCTAATAGCGCCAATAAGCGTGGAAATTGACAATAGCGTCGCGGTGTTTCAAACGCTATAGGGCGCTATAGCGCAGCGCTATTTGTTTCGTGGATTGTAGCAGATTAGCAGTAGCTCATAGAGCAACATTAGCTCACTAATCATGCATGATTAGCATCGATCCCATGTGTGATATGCTAATTACATTAGCTCACTAATCATGCATGATTAGCATCGATCCCATGTGTGATATGCTAATTACTGGGTTCTTTCTTTCTTTCTTTCTTTTTCTGCAGCGCTCTCACCTCCTCTTGCCAACCATCGGCGACGCCGACATCATCCGGTACCCGGCGGCGCGGCCCTTGCTACCGCTATGCAGACCGCATATCGGCGAGGAGGCGGCGGCGACCTCCTCGTCGGCGTCGGCGCGCTCCATCTGCCACAGCACGTCGAGGAAGGCGTCGACGTCGCAGCCGGGCAGCGCGAGCGGACCCTGCACCGCGTACCCGTACTCGCGCTCCGCGTCGTCCAGGAGGCGCTGGAACAGCGGGTGGTTGGCGCACTCGGCGCGCACCACGAACCTCTCCCGCTCGGCGCCCACGTACACCGAGAAGCACCCCGCCGGCGATGATGACGACGACCGGCCGGATGAGCCGCCGGCGCCGGCGCTCAGCCCGGACTTGCACCGCTGCAAGGTTCTTGAGATTAGGCCGCTCTTCCTCCCTGCCTTGCTCGTCGTCGTCGTCACCTTCGCCGCCATTTGCGCGGCCGCCCAAGATGGTGGATGAGTGCAGTAAGAAAAGCTGCTGCTGCTTCGAACAGAGCTGAGGTGAGGCAAGAGGAGCGAGGGTAGATGAGGTTATAAGGGCACCTGCAATGACCAGCTCATAAGCTGACTCTTAGCATTGCTTTCATAGACACGATCGAGGAGGGAAGCTGATCAGCTAGCACCTACTCCAGGGTGTACATGTGTGCAGGATAATATGCACTAGCAACAAGTATCTATCTGCGGTGTGCTTGTCTACAGGAAGCCTCTCTATCGTCCTAGATCCACTAAATTGACGCAGATTTTATTGACTTCATGGGATCAGAGAACAACATGAACAATCTGTTAGAGGGTACGGTGAAGCTCTTGGTGCCTCTGGCGGCTACGAGGGAAAGAGAGATCTATGGGTGGCGACGTGTAGTGTGAGCATGGCTGGGGAGAGAAGGACAAACGTACACAGGAAACCATATAGGAAGAAGGAAACAGAGACGTACACTGAGGAAACAAAAGAAAGTTGAGAATGGAAACCTATGTGTGGCTACATATGCAGGGGACGATAGCTGCGCATTTTGTTGGCTTCGATCGGAGGCGTTGAAGGAGCACAAACATGCTCAATAATTGTGTGTGTGGTGGCACGCATGCTATCTCGCTCCAGTGGTCAACGCCTGCCTGCCATGCATGTATAGGAGCACTGCCTCGCTTAATTGCCACACTGGGCAAGTTTAATGATGTTTTTTCTATTTAATTTACATAGTGAATTGCTTAATTGTCTGTCGATTGTTCCTCTATCAGCTTAGGATTAATTAAAATAATTAATTAGCAATCAATAGATTATTACCATCATTAGGACGGTAACAACTCAGACCCCTTCAGGCATATCTGTAGCGGCTAAGCCACCCTTCGGAGGCCAATCCCGAAGGTCGCGCCGACCACCCTGTGGTGGGCCGCCCACGGCCTGCTTGGCCCAGCCCGAGTCGGAGTCGGAGGCTCGCCGGGAGGGACGACGCGGATCTCGCAGGAGTCGCAGCCGGAGGCGGTGACCGAGGTGGAGAAACTGAAGGGGCCGCCCGTAGCTTTTAGGGTTCGGCGAGGTCCCACTGCCTCTATCCTCGCCGTCGGCTATAAATCGCGCCCGGGCGGGCTGGCCGCGGCCGTCGACACGGCGGTGGCCGGGATTCGGCCGGGCCGTGAGCGAGGCGGCGGGGTCACCGCCGAGCCGGGCCAAAGGCTGGACCTATTCGGCCGGGGTACGGGTAGGCGGTGGGGGCGTCCGAAGCTCGTCAATGGCGGCGGCGGTGGCGGTGGCGAAAGGAGAACGGGGGAAGGGGGGAAGGGGGGGGCGCCAGCGCTGCAGCGTGGCGCGCAGCGGAGCGAGGAAGAAGAAGGCTGGAGGAGGAAGAAGAGAGGAGGGCCGCTAAGTGGGCTGGTCTGCTGGACCTGTGGCCGACCAGGGTGGCGCCTAACACGTCCCCCTTTGGAAGGCACCTATTCGGTTCTTTGGACTTGCATATATTCATTCTGTACATAAAATCAATCAAGAGAATCGATCAGTCATTTATTCCATCGACATTTCTCTCTAACACGTTATCAGTCACGTATTGCTCTGCCACCGCTGAGACTACAGGCAGAGAAAAGTGCGTCGGATAAGAAATTGCCGGCATACAGTTGAAGGTGTTCGCCGGAGGACGAGGAATCGGAGGCCGGCTTATCTGCTTCGTCGATCCTTTGCAAGTCTGCAATAAATTAAGGAGTCATACGAATTCGTGGTTGTGTCGCCTGAAAGCCTGACCAAGAAGGCAAGAACTACAATACGTATGAAGAATAGAAGACGCAAGCAGAGCATCTGGACATACGAAAGTTGTAAGAACATAGGAGTATGTGAATTAGTTCGAAAGTTGGGTTTAACTAGCCAGAACACACAACTCAATATAGCATGACCACACCGGCCAGAATATAAGACCTCAAAATCTCAAATTTGAATGCCTATTGCAATTTAATAAAACTAGCTTAGACCATCAACGTACCCGTGCCTGCAATCTTAGGAGAGAAACATCGCAATATTTTTGATTCATCGCTTCCATTTCTGACCCTCCTCTCTTGTACTGTACTGCTATGCATCAATACACACAGCATATGGACGTAAGTAGAGGCAGGCGACGACACGCTTTTTTTGATTTTGCATTAATTTTTAAGTGCTTATTAATACGTGATCCCGCGTCTTCGTTTGCTCCTTGCCCTTCGCTTTCAGTTTGAAACTTTCAGTATGTAGGAGATCATTAGCAATAGGAATTAATAGGATCAGCACACGTCTTTCCAAGTTCAGTTTGTATGCCAACTTCTCGTGGTGTGACCGGTTATGTACTATAAATTAATTTAAATCAAAGTTTAAAAAATATTTGACATCTTTTTGAAAAATATGAATGTTATTTTTATTGGACAAAGAGAGTATAGGCAAAGATAAACCCCACTAGATAATTTATCTCTATATGGAAGGTGTTCACATCATTTTGACTAAGTGAACCCACTAGATGTCCCATCTTTTCATGCAAAGTGTCCACTCATTACACACTAAATCCATGTCACCTCTTATTAATTACAAAAAAATGTCTATGTCATCAATATCATGCGAAATAATTTAAATCTTTAAAAGCAAAATGCACCACAGATCCATTTCCTTTTTTTGCTTTTGTGTCATCTAGGTTCATCATCTTTAAAAAAGTGCAGTTTTGGGTCCATGGCCTTTTTTTAGTGTTCACGGGGATCCAAATCTACCTAGAAGCATGTTGATAACCGGGCGGCGACTTGCCCCTTTTTCTCTTTTCTTTTTCAAAATTACTTGCTATTTCATATGGAAAATTCAAAAACTTGCAACATGAAAGTTGCTCAAAATTAAAAGCTCAACAAATCTCTTTTTTTGGACCAAACTCAAATATTTTAGAAAGTTAGTTTTTTTAAAATTTTAATTTGAATTCCCAAATTAAGGTTTGAAAACAATTATTTTAAAACTTTGGTGTTTAATTAGGAACAAATCATTACTCAAATTAATACAATTTTTAATTTTTCATTCATAAACTCAATTTTGTGAATGTATGAAAACAATTTTTATGAATAAAGCTTGAGCAACAAGTATTTTATTGATTGGATCATGGTTGAGTTATCAAATGAAAATTATGCTTAATTTGAGTAATGATTTGTTCCTAGTTACATACCAAAGTTTTTTAAAAAATATTTTCAAAGGGAATTCAAATTAAAATTTTGAAAAACTAACTTTTTAAAATATTTGGACTTTGACTTTGGTCCAAAAATGAAATTCGTAGAGCTTTTAATTTTTAGCAGCTTTCATGTTACAAGTTTTTGAAGTTTCCAAATGAAATTACAGTATTTTTGAGAAAGAAAAAACTGAAAAAGGGGGCAGTACGTTCGGCAGGTTGTCAATCTGTTTCTAGGTAGATTTAGACCCCTTGTGAACCGCAAACACGTAATGGACCCAAAACTACACTTTTAAATATGATGGACCTTGATGACACGTAGAGCAAAACAGTAATGGACCTATGGTGCCTTTTGCTCAATCTTTAATCTATTAACATACAAGTTATCTACATATGGTATTTGTTTCATCACCTATTCCTCCATAATGTAAACAAATACTCTATAGTAAATTTTTTTTAGAGATCTAAACGATTAAAACAATTTGCAGTCAGATTCATATATATGTATATACATAGTAGTATACAAAATACCATATAGTAATGCTAGGTCTAAAAAAATATTTTTAAGAGAATCATGTGGCAACGTCGGGATATACTCCTAGTTCATATATACGGGAGTAAGCACCATATACACCGTATAAAGAAATCAGCCACACAAACATGCAATTATCATATATTCCCTCCGTTCGAGAAAACATGTAATTCTCATATCTCGATGAGTCAAACTATACAAACTTTGACTAAAATTATTTCACAAAATACTAGGAATTATGAGACAAATTAAGTACCATTAGATTTGTTATGAAATATATTTTTATAATAAATTTATTTTTGAGACATAATTCCTAATATTCTTTTACTATAAACTTAATCAAAGTTAAAAAGTTTGGCCTGACACGTTTTCCATAATTGCATGTTTTTAGGAACGAAGTGAGTATATGTCACTCTCGCAAAAAAAAAGAAAAACAAAAGATAGTATATATTATATGTGCACAATCACAATAATGCATGTAGTTGCACCATGTCTTGTCTCCCTAGCAAAAACAGGACCACATGATGCAAGATAGTAGCATGGATCATTCAGTCTCAGTGGGGCTGCTCTTGAACAGTTGAATTCCTTGTTCTAGACTTGACGTTCGTATATTGTCCACCAAAAGTGGCGCATGAGCTTTCACTTGCAGTCCAGACCCGCCATGATTGTGGGCGTCGTTGACCGATCGGCCTCAGCACGTCCAGTCCAGGAATCTTCAATTGATTGATGGTCAATTATTCAAAGGTTTTGTTTGGAAGCATCATGACTGGTTCTGCACTCGTGTAAGGATTGTCAACGGAATTCATACGCGCCGCGCCAAAGCCCCTTCCGTTGCATCAAAAGCACATCAATTATCAATTATTATAAGTGACCATGTCCGGCAAAGGTGAGGAAATCTGGGTGTATAAGATTTCCTGGAATAATATAAAAAACCTCCAGTCGACATCACCCCCTTTTGAAAAAATATACAAAGAAGAAGACATACATGCCCGAAGAGCTCATACAAAAACATATAGTACAAATTACGAAGATCGAGTCACATACCCGCAGAGCTCGTAGCAAGCTGATCCCCAGAGTTGTTTTTATGGGAGCTCTGCATGTAGAGCTTTTTTTTTAAAAAAAAAAATGTTCTCATACAATCCCACGTACATAAGTCCCAAGTGAGATGATGAAGCTTACCTGCTAGGTGCAGCTACTCGTTTTAGCTTATTCTCTCATCCATCCTTTGCTAGTACACGTTGTAAAATCCTAGATCTACCGTTGCCAAGAGGAGTTGAAGACACAGGAGGTCATCTCTATTGAATATGTTCCAAATTCAGTTGCACATTATAAAGGTCGACTTCCGACGGAGTGAAGTGGAGGCCCATCGCCGAGTATTAGGGTTTTCACTCGGTGATTGATTCATTCTCTTGTAAGCCGCCTCATCAGCATGGAACACCCCCGCACTGGGAGTGTTTTTCACGTTAAAACTTGTGTCTCCGCTGTGGTTTGATTTTTGTGTTTTTCATCGTTTAATCGTCACCGATTACAACAATCTCTTCAATATATGCAATTTTGCCCGGAGTTTCTAGTCTCATCTTGCTTGGGACGTTGGGTGTGTCCTAGGAGTAAAACATCTCTAGGGCAGTCAAAATTCCATATACGGTGTCAAAGCCTCCATTCTCTGTTGTGTATGGTGACTTAAATACTAATTGTAATAGCTCCCAATAATAAGAGAGGTACTTCCTCCATCCTAAATTGTAAGTTGTTTGACTTTTTTACCCCAAGTTTGACCACTCGTCTTATTCAAAAAAAATTGTATAAATACAGTCAAATTTAAATTATTTTAAAGAATGTTTATTAATTAAGCAAGTCATAACAAAAGAAATGATATTTTGCAAAAGTTTTTTTGAATAAGACAGTGGTCAAACTTGGTGCAAAAAAAAGTCAAACAACTTGCAATTTGGAATGGAGGAAGTATGTTATTGTTACTTATTCTAAATCAAGTGTAGAATCATACTAAGAGTAAGACTCATAAACAAAAGGGTAGAGTGTAGGCATCACCAAGCCAACACACAATGGTCCCATCTAAGGTTTGTAAGGAGTAATTAAGAGAGCTCAGAAGGACGGACTAGATTAGACAATTCCTATTACACTAGATTGTTGTATAGGGCAAAAATCCATGGGCCGTACGTCTACGTACACTTCTCTACAAAGAAGAGTGCAGGTTGTGGAGCCACCCGCTCCGCTCCCTCCCAATTAAGCCGCTACATATTACAAGTGAGTGGTCTTTACTGTTCTCGATGGATTAACAACCTTCCTCTCCAGCCTCAATTCCCATCTAAGAGCAAACAATATTTGTATCGGTGCCTGTCCACAGTCCATCGTCACGTACTCTGGCTAGCAAGATTTATGTGTCAAGCAATAACTCTGTAATAACCTGTATTAATTACTTGAAACTAAAATGGCGAGCAAACTTTTGTATACACGATCGAAAGAGTTGATCGATCCAACTGGACATACATATTTTGGGGTCGCTAGTTAGCCTAGCTAAACGGCGTTGTGGATAGACGCCTATGGCGACTTAGTAAATCTCGAGATGATCAATGTGTCAGCAGAGTCTTTCGGAGATGCTCATAAGGATGAGTGTAATTCACAAAATAAGAACTACTGAAAATAGGTATTACTGCATACAAGTTCCTAAAAAGAAACAAAAGGAGAGAAGGAAAGTCGATACACACTGTATGACCAGCAGAAAGCCAACGATTCTCTGCTATGAATGGTAGTTATGCACGCATAGCATAGCAGTATAGAATTACTACTAGATTAGAGTTCATATGACAGCACCATTAGCTCACTTATCATCATTAGTTCATGCATGTTGGACCTCGTAATTAATAATCTTTTCGATCTTTCCTTTCTGCTCATCTCACTTAATTCTCACCTCCTCCTGCCAACCATCGGCGACGACCGCGGGCTGAGCATCCGGTACCCGGCTGCGCGGCCCTTGCTGCCGCTATGTAGGCCGCATATCGGCGAGGAGGCGGCACCGGCGCCCTGCTGCTGGCCGGCGTCGGCGTCGCGCTCCATCCGCCAGAGCACGTCAAGGAAGGCGTCCACGTCGCAGCCGGGCAGCGCGAGCGGGCCCTGCGCCGCGTACCCGTACTCGCGCTCCGCGTCGTCCAGGAGGCGCCGGAAAAGCGGGTGGTTGGCGCACTCGGCGCGCACCACGAACCGCTCCCGCTCGGCGCCCACGTACACCGAGAAGCACCCCGACGGCGACGACGACCGCCCGGATGAGCTGCCGCTGCTTAGCCCGGACTTGCACCGCTGCAGGGTTCTTGAGATCAGGCCGCTCTTCCTTCCAACCTTCCCTATCGTCGTCGCCACCGTCGCCATGGGGTCTCTAGTCTATCTAACTTTTCTTCCTTAATTTATATGGAAGATAGAGTACAAGAAGAAGAAAAAGAAGATAGAGTGCAAGAAAAGCTGCTGCGCTGCTTCGAACAGAATTGAGCTGAGCCTAGACGATGGACAAGGATCAGGTTATAAGGAGACGGTCGTGAAGCAGCAGCTAGGTATTTGGATATGCATGCATGCTCCAGGTTAGGGTACTAGCACTGCAGGCTAATAGCAACAGGTATCCCTAGCAGTGCTTATATTGTCTACAGGTGTCTAGCTGTGCCAGGATCGGATCGACGCAGATTTTCTTCTTGACTTTTTTGGGAGCACAAAATGTCCTCTGTACCATATGGTTAGGGTGAACTGGTGACGAACGAAGCTGGCTACGCGACTCCGAGGCGGAGAGAAAGAGACGAGGCGACGACGTGAGAGAAGGAGCTAGAGACAGACCATAGGAACAAGGAAAGAGAGATGTACGCCAATGCAAAAGAAAACAATGGTCAACAACTTGCATATATAGTGCGGGTATATATGTAAGAAATTTGCGAATGGAAAGCTGAGTATGTGTAGGGCTAGCTGCGTATTTTGTTGGCTTTGAGAGGCGCTGAAGGAGCATAATAAACATGCTCAATAATTGTGCGATCTCAAGTGGTCAGCGCCTGCCTGCCGTGTATATATGTGGAAGAAGCACTGCTTCGCTGCATGCTCTACAAGAACATAAGAGATGAGACAGCACCAACTAATGACGCTTTGATATCTTATTAGGAGGCATAAGTATTTTTCTGATCCGTGGATATATAAATTGTTAGTAATAAAAATGCATCTACATATTGCTGTCTTTTCGTCAATTTCTAATACAATAATGCATATATATAGGTATGATGTGATTTCTAATTTGTTGCGATAAATTTATCAATTAGACATTTTAACAACTTGTCCTTTGTATTGCACCTCTATGTAACCCCTTAGTTGTTATAACCCACGTGTTGTGTGATGCCATGAATTGAGATTTGGGAGCTTTTAGATTTTGATCTTATTAGTTGTTGCAACTTTTTTACACAATTGTAAGTTGATCAACCCTATAGTGTTTTATGATGTTTTTTATATTACCCTCCTTCAGTATTCTATTAAAAATAGATTATAGATCAATATTGTACTCCTAGTAGCTATGCAATCATTAATTAATAGTCATTTCATCCCCTATCATATCACGGTGTTAAAGATGTTGAATTTTCTATATAACAGAACGCGGCATGCAGTGATATCATTTTATAACAAAGGGAACGTATATTATGGAAACCAGCTTCGTGTACAAATAGAGTGCATGCTTACAAGTACTAAACAATGGCAGGAACACACTGTTTTGGCAGGACAACTGGATTGCCGGTGTATCGATCAGAGCGATGGCGCCCACTCTACTGTGATTCGTCCCCAAAAAGCACGATCGAGATCCGGACGGTCGCCGAGGTGCTCCCGGACAACATCTGGGCAAGGCTCATCGCGGTGGAGTATTAGTGCAGGCAACCGAAGAATACCTGTAAGTCCGGCACGGGCGTCAGTGGGGTCGTTCTCACGGATTTGCCGGGGCAAACTGGTCTGGCGATGGCAATCGGACGATTCATTCTCCAATCAGTCAGCTTATCAGGAGCTTCACCTAGGGTCGCACCCAGTCATCGACATTGTGCCATGGTCTGGGAAATTTGGGCTCCTCTAGATTTTCCTCTAGCTGGCTGTGTAGGAGGCATTGGACTGTGGATCGGCGAAGAAAACATGGGCTGGACTCGCATGATAACTGCTTCTTATGCTATCAGGAACCGGAGACAATCGACCACACCATAGTACAATGCTTTCTCACATGACAGATCTGGCACCGAACGGCGGAGGTGCTCGGTTGGCATAGATTTTCACTCTGCTCACCCATATATATTCCCATGCCCCACTCTAAAGTCATATGCTATATCTCTTGTAATGGTTGGTAATGCCATGTCCTGGCTTCCAGCATCAAAAAAAAAAGTGAGCCAAGTTTGGTATAATAACATATATCCTCATGTATACCGTTGACATTGCTTTCCATTGCTGGATGTCAAAGTTTTCTTTATCTCTAGTTCTTATTTCTTACTCCTAGTTGTCATGCACGTTATCGTGTCATAATTATATTATGATAGTGTTCAGCATTTACTTCTTAAACTCCCATATTAAAGCATATTTATGTTACACATTAAATTTTATGACAAAAGATAGCCTGAATTGTTAAATCTCCTTTTATTCCAAACGAAGGCTCAATTACTCAAACAACAACATATATATAAAGACGCTACTTTTTAATAATTATGTAATAGGTTGGTAGTAATAAAGAAATATAGAAACGTACAGGATATCTATGTCAACTTTTGTGTACTTGTACGTAAGGTTGTGGTGGGTGAATTTAATAACATGTACGACTTTCACTTTATTTTTGTGGTAATTTCTAGAGGTCTTGATAATTGATGTGGGGTACTAAGATAATATAGAAGATTTTTCCCGTCAACAACTTTAGGACCTTGTTTGATACCCTATGATTATAATAACCAGGTTATATATAATAAAACTGTGTTTGAAACAAGATTAATTATATTATGGATTATAATAATTATAATATCTTATTATTGTAATCCCATAATCTAGAAAAGACCTGATTTTTTTGGGGAATTATGTGTGTTAAAAGCTGAATTGCCCCCTTGCCCCCCAAACTTCTCTTTTGCTGTCATCTTATTAAAAATTTCTCAATTTAACGAACCACGATAATCTAGGGATCCAAGCACTTTGATTGTTGCAATCTATAATTTTGATTGTAATAATTTCATGCATAATCCAGTTATATGATCAAAACATGCCCATATATATATATATATATATATATATATATATATATATATATATATATATATATATATATAGAACTATTACTTCATAGCTAGCTACAGAATACCAAATTCTGTAGCTGGACCAAAACTCAGCATCAGCAGGTCGAGCGCGTCGCCAACGCATGGCTTTGGCTTGGTGGTCCCCAATGGATTAACGCATGCATGCAGCAGTGATTGAATCCGACACCCTGTCCATGATCACCGCACGGCCCCATCCAGCTATAATTAGCGCACAGCTCCGCCAAAACGCACGCACAAAATTCCCTCCTTTTGCCCGTCGGCCGTCGCATGGTGCTTCCACCGTCAACATATCCTCGGCGACACCTCCGTCACAGGATCGTTGACTGTTGGGCGCCATGGCTAGCGGTGGTGCAGATCGTCTGTGGGGGCATCAGATCCACGACGACGGCGATCCCATGAGCTCGCATCCGCGTCGCGGCCTCCGTTATCCGGCGCCGCAGCGGGGCATACAGCAGCCCGACGCAGCCCCGATGTGGAGCCCAGCAGAGGCTAGCAGGCCATGGCCGGCCCTGCTCGCGCCCCCTGCAGCGTCCCCTCCACCGCATGACCGAGGGGAATCTGCACCGCGCGTCAACTTCGCCGACGGCCCTGTGACGGCGCCCTCCCGAGTCCTATCGAGACCCCAGCAGCACTTTTCCCATGGCAATTCCGATGGACCTCGCTGTCCATATGGTGCCCGGGCGATGCGCAGACTCCAGATGCCGATGTCCAAATCGCCATCGTCTTGTTGGTTCACCGCCTATATGGCGCTGCCGGTGTACCATCGAAAGAGCTCTCAGCCTCTCACTCCGTCCAGCCGATCCCGTCAAATTATTGGTGCGTACATTTTTTTAGTGTCTTCTTTGTGTGTCTGCTTTGTTTTCTTGCCTGCGATTGAAGCTGGTATGTGATTTCCAATTCTTGACTAGTACGTCCTTACTAGGTTAGTAATATTAACTATTTTTCTCATCAATCTTGGTTACTGAGATCGATTTATTTTTGCAGATTGATCTTCCATAAACAAGCTCGTTTATGGAAGATCCGGCGATGCGTCGCGGCCGACTGCCACGCACGGATTCAGCTCCGGCGGCAACATGGATCGCCCCAGTCGGGATGGCAAACCCGATGGCGTACAAATTTAGATGAATTAGTTTGGTTTTATCCAAAAGTTCAATGTGTTATATATTAGCGATGAACAACAAGTTAGTATTTTATTTGCTATTTTTGTTGTTGGTTACTGTTGGAAAGCATCACGTTTTGAATGATTCTTGTAAATATTATTCAGCGGAGATTCTCGTAAATATATTTCTTAGTGCAAATTATCGTAAATATATTTGTCATCGAAGATTATCGTAAATATTCCTAGTACAAATTATTGTAAATATTTACTAGTACAAATTCTGGAAAATATTATTACTACAAATTATCGTAAATACTATATATTATATTAGTGTAAATTCTCGTAAATACTTCCTAGTACAAATTGTGGTAACTTGCGTTATCGTAACACTTAGCTTCCGTGCACGTGAGTTCTCGTAAAGCATTCACATGTTCACGTATACATGCATACTGTGCCGTATCCAGCCATCTAAATTTTAAATTATGTATATCGTAACTAACCACCAGCTTTTACTTACTGTGCCGTAATAGACTGGGCAAGCTTTTTTTATAGGCAATTAAATCCAGCGGTAATCATGGATAAACAGTAACTCTTGGTCGGGCTTCATTTACCAGCGCTGTAACCGGAAAGTGGGGCACGGGACTGGATCAGCACGGACCGGGGGACGCCTGGTGCGCTAGACCGGCCTGGCTACAGAATAACAAATTCTGTAGCTGGCCACGACTATATTTCTCCTATATATATATATATATATATATATATATATATATATATATATATATATATATATATATATATATATTGCGACCTAACATGCCCATAATATATGGGGGTAATTTTACATGCATTCATTGCTTATCACAGTATGTGATCCTGCGTCTTCGTTTGTCAGGAGTAAATTTCCTTCCCCTTCACTTTCAGTTTGAAATCTTGAGTAGGGAAGATCATTAGCAATAGGAAGAGGATCAGCACACGTCTTCCCAAAGTTCAGTACAGTGTATATTGATCAGACAGGACATACGAGCCTCGATCGCACTCAAGACCTTTTATTTGGTTTTGGACCAGAAAATGACATGACGGTATGTAATTTGCTATGTTTTCTCCGCATGCTGTCTGCATCTCGTATAATGCAACAGTTATTATACTGTAGAATACTTGCTGTGGATCGGAAAATGCCAACGGCCGGCGCGCAGCGTGTCTGAATTGGGTTCATCTATCAGTTTGGCTCTTCTTCTTGAAGCGTGATGCGCGCAGATGCAGACGGGGCGGCGCGGCTGCTGCTGGTGACCGGCCGGAATAACCGCCGCAGCTTCGTCCTGTTGAATTGGTAACCCTTGGGCTATACTGGCCATGCATGCAGAGCAGAGCTGCCGGTAGCTAGTGTACGTGATGAACAATCATAATCTGATCCAAGTCTGAAATGTGGCCATGGAAGCGTGCTGAGTTTGTAGACAGCGCCTCTGAGGGCGTTGAATAATGCGTTGAACTGTGATATGCTCCCTCGGTTCTGTGAAAACTACAGGTGCAGAATTGCAGATAGTACTATACATGTGTGTGCATCGTCGTTGTCGTCTTTGAATTTGCGCTAGCTGGGCATGACAGTTAAGTCAAATTCAAATATAAAGCTGTAGAGTGATAATATATGTTCCAGTAAAGCTCTGCTCTTTGTGCACTTTATCTATCCTTGTGTTACCCTTGTGTTGAATTTGAGAGAGAGGAATTCTGAAAGCATAGTTCGATGTCATTGTTATCGGTTGGAATATTTGATTCGCTGTAGAAGAATCAGAAGGATAATTAATTATATACAAACACACATACAACACATATATAGAGAAAATCCAGTGTATCTGTGTGTTTGGCTCTATTATGCAGGTTATTTTCAGGGGAGCTTATTGGATGCGTTTACGGGGCCAAATTTGCAAATAAGCGTGCGAAAGCAAGCAAAGGACACCCTCGTTACATTGAGCAAGCAATTGGAGATACTTGCTCTAGAAATTTCTAATAGAGGGTGGAAGCATATTTTCCGTTTACTTTAGTTCCAATGTCTATGTCACATACACGCGGCTTGCACTTGTGTTTCATTTTTCCAAACCCCTCGTAATAATTGGTCGTGTACATCCCTAGATGTAGATGCCGGATTTTATTATCCATTATCAAAAAAAAAAAAGTGTGTTTGGCTTGAGGAGTCCTCCATTCTAGATGAGGTGGTGCATTGTGAGTTAATTCTTCAAATTTGGTGGAATGACTCAATTCCTCATACTAGTAATAATTAAGTAATTATTGGTTTGTGATGAATGAGGTGATGATGTATCAACTTATTGCATTTCACAAACTAAACAAGAAAAGTACGTGAGGAATAATTAGATGAGAACCACCTCATCATTATATAATATATTTTATTAAGTACTAATTCAAACAACCTCAGGAGCCGAGGGGCGCCGCCGCCGCCCCGCCGCCACCGCCACCGTTTGCGGCCCCGTTCCTCGCCTCCGGCCTCTCTGGCGGGTGGTGACGACGGCGCAAGTCCGTCTCTTCAACAGATCTCCCGTCTTCGTAGGGTCTTAGTCAAGTCCTCCTAGGTCTAGAGTTTGCTCACCGTCGATGTTCGGGCGGTGGAGTTAGGTTTTGCCGGAGGAGTGTGGCTCCTCTCGCGGTTTGCTTTTCACGCAACGCCGGGCGATGCGGAAGCGGCGGCTGCAAGAACGGAATAATTTCTCCCAACTTCTTCCGTTCTCGATGGCGATCCACTCCGACGTCAACGGAGAGGCCGAGGAGACTGTCCCAGAGTCGAGAGCTGGCGCATCATCGTCTTCTTCGGTGATGATGTTGTTGGATCGTAACAGAACCTTCCAAATTACGGGGCCCACATGTACTAATTATCGGTTTAACAACCTTTAATAGTCACACATGTGCACCTATAATCCGAAAAGTACTATTAACTTTTCCATCCAGGATCCGTTACAAGGTCATTGCAGTATTACAACAATTTTCATACATAATCAGAGTAAAACAACGGAAGATTTATATTACAATACTATTACAACCATTTCTTTTAAAACAAGTTTTACAATATAGAGTAGGAGTAGCGAAAAGTTTATTACATATAAGACACTAACAGACCCTGCCCACGGGTCTCACTTCTCACTCATCCTCACTATCTTCTTGATGAATTGTCATGCAAAGACGGTCCGGTGCGAGACATGACTTCACTCGGTCCCGCAACATGGGTCAACAAACCCCGATGCGGGAGTACTCAACAAGACTTACCCGACTAAAGAAAATAGGAGAAGACTCGGGAATCTTTGGTCTAATAGGATTCAAGGTAAGGCTTGTAGCAAGAAGCAAGGACTCTTTTTGCAGAAAAGCTTACTAGTAGTGAATCCTTACTTTCAACATTTTAATCCCAATATAGTTTCTCACCTATTCTAGGTGATCTTACACTAGAGCACACACTTATAGATATTCCATCACTTATTCCATCTCTTCATTGTTTCATAATTAATCTACGATGTAAGGGGAAACCAAGTCTCCATATCGAGAAGCACGGCGATTTCGAAATCGATTAACCCAATTTGGGGAGTTCTTTCCACACGACATATGTAGCACTCAAGCTTGCATATATCAACCCTTTCCCGGATACTCAAAACGGAACCGCGTCCCCACGCCACCCGAGAATACCGTACACCTCCAATCCGGGACTTTAACCCACGAGGGTAACATGTACTCCCGCCATCTCTCCACTCCCGGTCTTGGTTTTATGCGTTTCGATTTGACACCCCCAAGATCGGGCTTACCGGAGTATGCGTCGAGAACTAGGGTCGACGCGTGATGGGATGACACCCATGACGAGGCGTGCCATTGGTCCAACGACCTCGGGCGCAAATTGCGTTCCATAGTCTCGGTCCACATTGCTTACAACGAGCGGTCCTTAATCGACAAGCCGGAAATACTACTGCGAGACTCCATTCTCGATTGCAAATTACCCGACCGGTCTCAACTCCACTACCATATCCCAAAGTATGGTTTTCTCATATAGCATCCTTTTTCGTCAAGCGCCCATTCGGGCTATCATAAGAGACTTGTCACATTTTGACTCAAAAGTCTAACTAATTTAGCAAGGCTAAGCGTTCTAAGCATTTTACCCAAAAGCGGGTATATCAAGGAGGATATCGAAATAAACAAGGAATGGTAATGCATCAATTAGGTTGTCACTCAACTCCTATCACCTAATGCAAAGCATAAAGCAAAGGTGACATAAAGTTTTGTAAAACACAAGGAAATGTTTAAATGAACCAGGGGCTTGCCTTGATCGGTGAAGTAACTTGACTCGAACGACGGATCGCGATAATCGGAACTCGAATCAACAAGATAACCTTCTTCTGAGACCTGATCAACGACTTCACGATCTCCTTCGTTCACTACATGAAAGAATAATGTATGCTTAACATGATGCCATGCATATAAACATGAGGTGCGAGAGTGCATGAAACGATAAACACTTGAGTACGTCTTTCCTTCACGATAAAGTTGCAACCTAACAAAACCAACTTGTTGAACTACTCTACGAGATATCATCACCATTGCCTAAGGAGTTCTCAAGGATCACTTGATAACAACATGGTTTAGGGTTCACAAAACAACCCAAAATCTACCCAAAACCCTAAATTAGAAAGCATTAAACACTTTGTTTCTCACATGAAATGATAGGGTATAAGATAATAGAAATTTTAACTTTCTCAAAACAAGCTCAAAAAATTTTATACAAGTAGGTCAGGTCATAAAAACAGTATCAAAATAATTTTCATGATTTTTGGATAAATAAAATAATTATTAAAAATCAAGGAATATGCATTTTTCAATTAAAATTTGTATTTTTAAATCATGCCAAAAGTATTCAAAATTCAAGTTTCAAATTTTTCATGGATAAACATACTCATGGGAAGGCTACACAAAAATTTTCAGAATTTTTAAAGCTATATTTGAATTTATATGAAATTTGGAAAATCGGACACTATTCAAATAAATGAAATTGAATAAAACATTTGATAAATGAAAAATGGGTTTTGGGCTGAATTCGGCCTGTTATCGTGCGTGACCTGCCATCGTTCACGGCCCACAAGGAACAGTAACGACCGGCCTTTGGTGGGAAGCGCGTTGTTGGGCCGCCTCAAGTGTGAACAGTGTCCGGCCCAAGACTGCTGGACGTGCGGCGCCGGCGCTCACGGGCGGCGTAGCGCGCATACCGCGCGGGCGGCGGCGGCCGTGTTCGCGCCGGTGAAGGTCGGAAAGGAAAACCAATTGCATAAACGTGGCCAGGAGCTCACCGGGTTTCTAGGACGGGGCTTGGGAGGGGTGGAGCAAGGCTTGGGATGGGTTTCCATCGACGGGAGCGGCGGCGGATCGCGGGCGGCGGCCGATGTTCCGGCGAGCCGGGCTTCGGGCTGGGAAAAACCAACGAGCCGTTCATGACCACGACGTTCAGGTGACCCAAAAAAGACTAGCTGGTTGGGCGAAACGCTCACCGGAATCGACCGACGACGGCAAAGTCGGCGTGGCGGCGATCCGGCCGGTGGCGAGGAAGAAACGGCGGCGAGGGCGACTCGGCGATGAGAGGCTATCGGTCTAGGCTCAAAGGGAGCGTGGGCGAAGTTACGGTGCTGGCGGCAAGCTGGCTAGGTGAGGGATGGTCCGACGGCGATGAACGACGGCGGCGGGTAACGATGGTTCCGGCGGCGGCGGTTTCCGAAAAAGAGGAAAACGGCGGACGTTGGACGGCCTATTTATAGGCATGGGAGAGTTAGGCGGTGGACAGCGACGTCGCGAAGGTCCTCGGCGGTCAGCTTCGCGAGAGGACGGCGGTGGACGGCGGCGCGACCCTCAACGGGCGGCGGTGGCAATAGAGGAGTGGCCGGGTTCTTGTTCATTCCCCCAAAACAAACCCTAGCTTCAAACTTTTCAAATTACTCCCAAATTTTGAACTAAACTCAAAAATTTCCAAAAAGTAACCCCCCTTAATTTTTTTCAAGATCTACATTTTCCTCAATTGGAGCATTTTCAAAATCTGCCTAGAAATATGACTTTTTGAAATGCAGTTCAAAATTTTGAAATTTGAATTCAAAATTACTTTTAAAATCATATAACAACTTGAAAAACTTTGTACATGACTTTTGTTCCTCTCAACAAGATCTACAAACTAGTTTTTAAAAGTTTTCTCAAATTTTGCATAAATTTTGAATTATAGAAAAAGGGGCAATTAGGGTTTGAATGAAATTCAAAATTGCTTCAAAATTTTGAACTAAACTTTGAAAAATCAAAATACCAACTTTGTTCAGTTTTAAAAACTCTACAAAAGTGCTTTAATGACCATACCAAAAATCTTGATAAATTTTAAATAAAATAAAAGGGGACAAACTAGGGTTTGGAATTAGGGTTTCCGGCAAGGGGGACAGTTTCCGGAATCTGTTTCCTCTCGCGTCTTTTCGACCGACATTACAATCAAGCATAAAATAAACTTATTTTAGTTCAATGCAACACATGGTGGGCTAATCATGGATGCTTTGCAATGATCATGATGACATGTCAGGTTTTAGTGGAAATAACACCGGGGTGTTACATTGACCCCTGTTAATCTCGAGGAAGATGATCTTTGGTGAATATATCGAGCTTTGCTCGGGTTGCCGACGGTGGAATCGAAGGATGTTTTGTGGGTACGGGAGTTGGCCGATGCGCCCGGGAGGCAAAGTGTACTCGGGTGATTCGCCTAGAAGTAAGCCCTCCTCTGCGGCCTCCACCTTGTGGAGTTTGGCTCTGGTGCCCGTCAATGGTTGGGAAGCGGCCGGCGGCGATTTAACGGATCTCTCGAAGCCTTCGAGGAAGATGAACAAGAGTTTTAGACTTCTTTGCAAAAAATTTTTTTTTGGAGTCCCGTTTATAAAGGGGCGGTGTAATGCGCTAAGATCAATACAGTTTCATCATTCTAAAAAGAACCACCTCATCATTACAAAAAATGGAAAACAAAGGCAACCACTGTGGGTTTCAGTTTGACATACACACGTTAGATATTCATGGGAATAATGAATAATCACCGTATTCATCATTTTTTGGGAGTATATCACTCTCACAAAAAATGGACATATAATAATTCATGGTTTGCATCATGGTTTGCCTCCTTAGCGAAAACACGACCACAGGACGGATGCAGTCGGTCAGACTCTTGTGCAGTAAAATTCGTTGTGCTAGACTTGTCGTGCGTGCTGTTCACCAAAAGTGGCGCATGAGCTTTGACTTGCAGTCCCATGCATCGTGATGGTGGGGTCGCCGGCCGCGCCGGAACTGTGCGCCCATGATCAGCTAGCGTTGACCCATGGTCCCAGCCAGTCCAGTCCAGGAACTTTCAATGGCGTAGGCTGCGCTGCGAGAAGGTCAATTATTGGATGCCTGGTCCTGCTGCATGCACTCGTGTAAGGCCGGACTAACTGTCAACGGAATAGATATGCGGCGCGCAAGAGGTCAATTACTTCAAAAATATGCTCCAAAGGTGCGGTAGGGACGAAATCTAGGTGCATGCTGTTTCCTCAAACACCTTTTTTTTTGGGGGGTTGGAGAGAATGCGAAAGAGAACCACGCACTGGAAGACCTGGCAGTATAAAATCCAAATATCATAATTGAAGATTATTGTGATTAGAACATGTTCGGATCGTAAAAAGCTTTATCGTTTTGGAACTGTTCCTGATCTGTTTTCGCTATCCTCGGGCATTGTTTGGATGGATGGCCCCCATTCCAGAACCTTGTAAACTTTCTTGGTTCATTGGCCGGTTAATGGACTGGGGCAAATGCCCTTAAAATCTAAAAAAAGATGTTATTATCGGGTTGCAGATAAACTTCAACAAATCCACAATGGTGCCCATGCATGTTCAATCTCAAACATTGGATGCTATTGCCAGTCTTCTACAGTGCAAGCTAGAGAGCTTCCCCAAGTATATCTTGTCCTGCCCCTGTCGAACACCAAGCTCAACATTTCTGCTTTTGCTCCTCTGATTGCCAAGATACACCGATAGCCGACCACTTGGCAGGCTACTCTCCTAAACCACCAAGCTCGGATGACTCTAATCAACTCGGTGTTGGATGGTGTCATCAATTACACTATGCAAGCCATGCCGCTACCCCTTGAGTCATAACAGCCATTGACAGTAAGCAAAGAGCTTTCTTGCGGTCGGCTTCAGACAAAACTTCCGGTGCCAAATGTTTAATTAAATAGGAAACAACTCTCCTACTGAAGAAGGAATGTGGGCTGGGGGTCCTGGACTCCTGGACCTTGCAACCCAAAATGCATGTCTCGTTCTCAAGCTCATCCATCGGCTTCATCACCCTCAGGACTCGGCCTAGGCAGCTTGGGCCTTGCAGCACAACGACATAATCTCAATGGATGGACCAAGAGATGGTAGCCACTGGGAGGGTCTCAAAGCTCTGTTTCCGGCCTATCGAAGCATCATTCAAGTCAGCATTGGCAATGGGTGCTCCACCTCGTTCTGGTGGGATAGATGGGCAGACCCTTATACCCTTGTAGAAACGTTTCCCCACCTTCTGAGCCACTGCACCGACTCAACTCTGTCAGTTTCTGAGATCCTTGCAAACGACCTCCACACCTCCTAGGTCTCTCGCATTTCCACCTAGGCGGCAGATGAATTGGATCAGGTGCACCATACCCTTTCGGACCTCAGTCCCACAAAGACACCCGAAGCTCAAAGTTTTTCAAGAAAAACAGGCTCCTCAAGACCTCAGTTGTGTACAAAGCATCCATCTCTTGCTCGGTTCCTAGCAGAATCTACCCCTTTGTCTAGAGGAGCAAAGCTCCACTTCGGGTTCGGTTCTTCGGATGGCTGTTGCTTCAAGACCGTGTTCAAAGCAGGGCAAATCTCTTCCACAAAAATGTCCTGGACTCGGATACCTGTGAATTGTGCAACGCCAACAGCGGAGACATCGCTCCACATGCCCTATTGCCACCCAGTTCTGGAGCTCCATCGGATTCCCTCAGCCCCTCCCCTCCTCCCCCCCCCCCGACGATCGCACAACTTTGGGACCCTGAACGTCCCCCATAGGTGCCGCTAAAACACTACAACACATTCATCCTCCTTTGCCGGTAGCATATTTGGAATCATAGGCACGATGTTGCCTTCCGCCACGAGACACATAGCCTCCAACGTCTTTTATCCTTCTATAAGCAGTCAACTAGACTATGGAGTATATGCCTACCTCAAGGAGATAGAGCAATTTCTAATGTTTGGTGTAATATTCTCAGCATGTAAATATCTGTAAACTTTTGATGCACCTCTTCTTGTAAACTTCGCCGAAAGGCAACTCCATATACCGGCCTTCCGAAATCAATGGAAAAATTCAGGTGGGGATCCCACCCCTCCGGTGACTCATTAAAAAAAATACACACAAAATATGATGATCCAAACATGTCCTTAGCTAGCCTACGTAGTATGTAGGCTTCTCTTGGCCTTTTGTAGATTATGAGTTAAAAAGAAGATAAGAGTATCTAGTTATACATCTGTCGACAAATTTTAATCTGTCAATCTACTATACTTATATGGGAAACCCCCCCATCCTCTCTTGCGCCATTCACTCACGTCCGTCTCTTTGCTTCCCTCACCGATCACCTTCCACTGCATGCAGGTTCATGCACATCCGGGACCTTGAAGAGTCATGCACCGTGAACGAACAAGACGATGGCCATTTGGACATGGGAAGGGTGCTGTTGGGGTCCTATCGAGACTCGGGAGGGCGCTGTCAGGGCCGTTGGCGAGGTCGACGCGCGGTGGATGTGGACACCGCAGGGAGCCCGCTAGCCTCTGCTTCATGGATACATATATATCGTGTATATACTTATATTTATTTATATACCATAGCGGTTCCTTACATCTTATTTCTCTTAACTCAATTCAAATTACTTTTGTATTCCCGCAGCAACGCGTGGAAAATTCATCTAGTTTTTTTTTTTAAAATACAACCCAGCAGTGACAGTTGGTAAAGATCACATAAGTAAAGCACAAGTGGAAATTTGTAAATAAGGTAAGTATAGAAAGTTAAAGATGGAGGGGTAAACTCGCAATATATCTTGTGCTATTCGCTGTGGTGTTTGCTCAACCAGAGGAAATGGAGACACAAAATCTCTCTAAGCCACGCCCTCTCACTACTATAGTGTTGTATTGTCAACCAAAGACAATGTCGTGAGACATGTCTCACAGTTGCTATGGCGTTATTCTTTTAGTGGTGTGACATATCTGTTTTTCCAATAAGTCTCACAGTTCTCACAGCGAGTGGTGTGACATGTTATTTCTGAGATTGATCAAGTCATTACAGACGTCTCACATTCACTCTGACTTTTGAAATCATGTGGGTAGCAATACCAAAGTGTTTAAGTAAAAGATTTTAAGAGTTACTCCCTTCGGGATGGTATTAGAAGTCATTTAGAACAGCGACACGGTCTCCAAAACAAAACTTTGACCTCTTATTATTATAAAAATATTTATGGAGATGTGATATATGTATACTTTTATCAAAGTATTTTTAAGACAAATCTACCCATATAATTTTTACATTTACAAACTCAACAACTTAAAAGTTATTGATGATTTATATTCCCGATGTTTGACCCAAACCTTGTCCAAAACGACTTCTAATACCATCCCGGAGGGAGTATGTTGTTGTGCCGTGAAACATTCGGCATTGGATTACACCCTTCAAGTCTCTAGAGTTATGTTGTTGTATTGTTCGTGTTGTTTAGCCAGTCTTGGCTTCTTCTCTTAATGAAAATGACACGTGAAGTCGTGTTCGAGAGAAAAAAAAAAAAAAAAAAAAAGTCTCTAGAGTTATCGTGCCTCACTTTTGCTGCCAATTATGAAGTATAATCTTGACAGACAGATGTGGAGTTATCTTGATCTTGACATTTTTGCTGTCAAGAGAACCTAAACAAATAGGGACGAAAAAGTGAGCGAGGAAGCAACTTCGTGGCAGGAAAAGGCAACCGGCCGGGCGGCTAGTGTCATGTTGCTTTCACATGAATCGCAATTATTGGGTTGCTAGGATTCACGACTTTGCGGGTGCTCTGTGCTTGAGACGGCGACGGCGAACGAAGAAGAGGCTCTCTTTCTCCGGGTCAAAAGCCAAGAGTCTTTTTAGACCCATGCTGCCAGCAAGCTCTGGTGTGAAATGGAAATCCTTTTTTTTTCTCCGTGGCCTTGCCAATGTGAGATGTTTTCTCCAATGATACATACTGGCCTATGGGAGGGGTGACATGACTTGTGTCGGCACTTGACAAAGACGCAACACAATCACCTGTCATAGTGTGCAGGCTCTGCATGGTCTAAGCACCAGGCTATCATTAAGTGACTTATTCATTGATCTCCAGAAAGCTCTCTGTAGAGCTCGTTTGCAATACTTGTACGTTTAACACATGATGATGAACAGAATCGTTTTCGGTGACCATATGCAAAAAAAAAGATGGCAATGCATTTTATGTCCTTTATCTAAAGAAAAGGCCTCTTCAAAATAGACTGACATGGATCGATGGGTGCAAAAGGAATCCCACGCATAATTTCATCACGAAAATTGCAGATTTTGTGCCTGTATTATTGAACCACATGACACCAGGACTATACTCCGTATATGGCTGACTCGCCCTACGCTTCACATGAGCCAATATCAATCATCCAAAGGTTGTACAACCACCAATCCACCATCGATAATCTGCACCCAAAAGAACCTTTTTAATCAAGAGATTGGCAGGGAACAATACCCAGATGTGCTTGAAACATCCATACCTGAATGCAGCAGCCAGCAGGAGAGAAACAATGCCGAAGCACCAAAACATGGTATTGCTTTCCTATACACACGGAAGTGACGGAAGCCAAGGCAGACTGGTTGAATTTGTATGGATCGGTTGGATCATCCCTTGATTGATCACTAGTGTTTGGTTGGATGATCACTGGGACCACCAAATCAATAGACAGGGAAAATACCCTGAGATGTTGGATTTCCTGGTTTGCAAAATTCTCACGAACCAACTCTCATCCATGCCTTCTAACTGGACTGACACCATTGCAAAATTTTCACGATTTTGGAAGACACCACTACTATTCGTCTAACTGGACTAACACCATTACAATTCTGCGTTTCTTTGATATACACCACTATCTACAATTTCCACGCTATAAAGCTGGTAGTAGATTTGTATGGACCTTTTGCCCCCTTCTTCTCTTTACAGTCCAGTTAACAACCCTTCCCTTACAAAAGATTTTTTCCCATCACTGTCTTTCATCATAAAGGCCTCAACTTTGATCTCTAACGAAAACATCCTAGCATAAAACAAAAGGATAACAAAGCTGTCACGACTAAAACATGGGACAGGAGATGATTTTAACTGAAAGCTAGATTGAATGGCTGGCAACTTGGCTAGCTAAATCGCTCGCTGGTTGGCCGGCCATCAAAGGAAGAAAAGGTAAAATTGGTTTTGGTACGTACATACCAACATAGGAGCAAGTCAGCCAAAAGTTAATATTAGTAGTACGCAGTAGGAACAGTAATACAGGAAAGGAAATTTGTTGTATGTAAACGATGCCGCGTGAGATTAAGTCTTATCCACACATCTAAGAGCAGTCGATCGAATACGACTCTAAAAAAGGATCTAGAACGGCTTTTGTTTTGTACAGGTATCGGTGGAAACAGCATGCCTGGAGCCGCGTCGCGTGAGGGAAAGTCGCGACATATCCTTTCCCGTGCCTCAAGGGTAGAAGTGGCAACACAGAGATACAACAGCTCATGTACGCCTGAATAGTAGGTTCACGACGACATCAGGCGTAGATGGTGGCGTATTTCAAACACTTACGAAATTGTAATGGTGTCAGCCCAGTTAGGCAAATAGTAGTGGTGTATTTCAAAATCACGAAAATTTCAGTGGTGTGTATCCAAATAAACCCAAAAAAATAGCTCATATCATCCACCAAACCAAACATGCATCATGGATATACTTATCCCAATATCCATGGATCATCATATCACATCCAACTTAGTCCTCAAACCATACATACTTGGGAACACATGCACATGCAACAGTAGACGCAAAAAGTATTGGCGCTAGAATAGCTGAGAGCAAAAGGGTAATTAAAAACAGACCAAAAGATTCAACCATCGACAGCAGCTAAAGTCATATCTTACACCAGACAACAGAATTACACGCTCAAAACATCACAAGAACATCTATATTCTCGGATGATCTAGCAAAAAACATATATTGATGAGTTACAACATGTCATGCTACGGCATTCATCTTTGCCTATTGGGTTCCATATTGTCTCTCCAAGCTGTCGGAATCTACAGTTTTACTCCACCAAAACCAGAACTACTTGATGAGTCAATTTTTAAACTGTCGCAGGCATTTGCTCTCGGCTCTCAGAAATCTACAGGTTCTACACTTCTACTCCAGGACAAGACCAGAACTAGTTCAGAAAATTAACTGTTGCGCGCTGACTGGCTAAATGTACAACAATAGAACAATTCTTCTGAGCTCCACAACCCTACAAATCTGCTGGCACTAGTATGATACTTGCCAAAGCTGCTAGCACTACAAATCTGCTGGTAAGTTACAACTCTTATTTCCTGTCTGCTGGTGGGGATGGGGTGGGGAACTGAGGAGGGCCATAGAATGTACCCGCTAATCCTTGAAAAGGTGGAGGTAGGTTTGGACTGTGGAAACCAGGTGGACTGTTCATGGGAAAGTTGATCACAGGAGTAAAAGGTGGGTAAGTGCAATACATTGGACCAGGTGGTCCAGCAGGAAAAGGTACAAATGTACCAGCTGGAGGTGGTAGATGTGAGATCATTTGGGGTGGCATTGCGGGCGGCGGTGGTGGGGGGATTATATGGGGTGGCGGTGAAGTTGGCGGCAGCGGTGGAGGGCTAGGCTGTGGTGATGGAGGATATTCAGGTGGTGGTGGTGGTGGTTGAAATGCATCAGGATAAGGGAATGGAGGTGGCGGCGGCGGAGGTGACTGTGATTGAGGCTGAGAAATATGTGTGTCATCATCCTCTAGCTTCTGCCTCTTGTGATTAGAAGTGTGCTCTTCTATTTTCAGCATGGTGTTGCCCCCATTGGCTCGTGAAGGCAAAGCACCACCACGTATATTGTCTGAAGCAGCACCTGCAGCAAGCTTTGTCTCTGTCACGTTGTGGTCAACACCATTTCCCTCCTGTGAATAAAACACTGCACTTGATTGTCCCTTTTGAAAAGATTTCGCAGCTTCTGGAGCAACAGTACTAAGTGGACCAGAGAGGTTGGATCTCTTAAGCCCTTGATGATTTGATGGCTGATGCCTTTCCATGTTGCTTCCAAGCCCCATGCAGAGCTCAGCAGCTCTCTTGAATCGGGGCTGAGCCGCCTGATTCATGATGGAAAAGCATTAGTAATCTGGTAAACTGCTTCTTTCCCTAACAGCTAACATAGAGAATCATAACCGTTAGATTCAAAGGTTACAGGTAGCAGTTGGTCCTGCCTCTAAGTATTTTTGCGACCATTTTACTAAGGGGAGTCAACAGTCTCATTAAACCCAAAACATATAATAGTACGCAAACACATAAAGGTGAAGTAAGTTGTAAGTATTCTACAATACAGAAGTTCTATTCATGAGAAGCACAAGTGTCATAGCAATGTTTTTTTATTATTAAAAAAACTACATAAAGGTGTATTGTGGTTAGGAATCAAAGTGAACATTGATCAGAAGAAACAGCAATGCTGGTTGAAGGAAATTACCTGAAGCTGGCTTCTGACTTGTTCCACTTTGAGCTCCTGAAAATAAATGAATCGCTGTAAGTACTGAAAGATCCATTTAACAGATAAAACAGACCTTACAGAGTTATTTGCTTCACCTGCTCATTCAGCGCTTCCTTCAAATGAGAAATCAGAGTGGTCCTGAGTGATTCTGCCATTTTGAGTTGTTCAATGGAGTTTCTGAGAATGCTATGTTGTTCCTGCAGCTCCTGTATAAAGTCCGATCGATTGCTGCTACCTGCCAATATGCAACAGAAAATTCAAGCTACACCACAAAGAAGACAACCTCATAAAAATTAGCTAGATCTAAGCAGGTTGCACTGAAGTTGGGACAATAATTGGGTTGAGCTCAGCCCACCTGAGAGGCTATGAATCAATTCTCCATAGCACACCGTGTGGCATATCAGCATATGATATTCAGTTTTACTTATTTAAATTTTATTTAGTATGTGCCCTAAAAACCAAGGGAACCATTCATTGTGGTCACAAAGCTAAGTTTGAAGTTATTTGATATAGCCCTTATAAACCAACAGTGCGCATGAAAGGGCCATTAAAAGCATAGGTCCTTTTGCTTGCTGCCCATATTTCAGAGGAAAGATCAAGACACCACCAACCCTTGAATCTAGCCAAGGCTGAAGAAACTAAGCAGTGGAAGAATGCAATTGTTTGTGTATGTTGTGAGGCAGCTCAAGGTAGAAATCGCTGAGAAGTCCCATTGACAGTGCCATCAGGGCATAGGGCTGAAACACAATGAATCTAGTCACTGGACTTCTTGCTAAAGATGGAAATGAGGGTTTTGAATGCACAGTGCATCTCTTATACAAGGCAACGTATCAGGTGCCAACCATGCAAACTTCTAATCTGGGTCATAGGATTCTGATCCAAGATACACGAGATGATTAGATAATTTTACACTTAACCGCTCGCCCCTAATCACACTTTTGCAAATCCCACCTCCCACCTCCCCTGTGGTTATCACCTCATGTCCCTTGGATCTACATCTTGTGGCCCAGATTAGAAGTTTGCATGGTTTGCACGAAGGGGTTGGTTTGCACTAGATATGTTCCCCTTATACAAATCATCTAGGCTCAAGGATCTCTAAGTTGCAACACAGGTGTGATGCAAACCATTTGCACATAGCTGCATCAACCTAGGTACAGCAAACCCATGCCCAGATCAACACCAAGGCTTGAGACCATGGTAGTTTGTTGGTTTTGTGGAAACCCTGCAGCTGTGGTGCACCATAACTCAGAGCAGAGGTGAACTTGCAGACCAAACTATAACTCCACATAATCACTAGTTTCTGCATGCTATGAGCTACATAGTAACTAGTAAATAATAACAGGACATCTGAGAATATCCTTTGCAAACATGTAGCTTACCTAAAACAGAGTTATTTCTGTTGAGTTCATCAAAATTGTTAACAGCTGCTTGGCATTTTCGCATCAGAGTATCCTCATCCATAGGAGCATTCAAGACATGTTTGTAGCTAGAGACAACCTTCTCCAGCAGTTCATTGCCCGTATTTTTCTGTCCATATGGAAACCAGGATTGTAAACCTCAACGGAGGTCTAGGGTAATAAAATATCAATAAATCAATTCACTTACCAACGTGTTTCTAATGTCCTTTAACCTCCTGAAAAAGTCATCTTTGAGGCTTTGTTCCTGAGTATCAAATATTTTACGGTCTTCCCATATGTCAATCTGTAGCATTGAGAAATAAAATTATGAGATGAAACAAAAAATAATTATCTGTTGGGAAGCGAGGTATAAACACCCATAGGTTATCATCCCAAGTGATTAACTATGGAGTAAGACTTACATGAGTATGCAACCACTTTCTGATTTTTGAACAAGGATTTCATCAGGGCAAGTGCAAGACAAAATAATGCATAAAGTAGGATAGGTGCTAACGTTAATTTATACTAAAGTGCAAGACAAAATAATGCAGAAAGTAGGCTAGGTGCTGACACGCAAGCTAATTTATAGTAGGTCGCACAGATCTACTGATGCTAACTTGCACAATTGCACCTCAACAGTTCACTAGGGAAAATTAAACAGTGCTTTGAGGAAGGTTAACATCAGCCTTTCCAAAAGGCAGCACAGAGGGGATGTATGGACAGAACTTAAAACTTATATTTAAGAAGGATCGCAAAATTGTGTACAAAGGAATAGTTTCATTCCCTTTTTTTCAAGCAGTGCATTAGAGCACAGCGGCTGCCCTAGACCAGAGGTGAAGAGATCAAACTGATGTTACAGTGTGAGGCTTTTGCAGAGGCAGTAGGGTAAGGAACTGGCACCGGTAGTCCTCCACCAAACCCATAGATTAGAGGCTCAGCACAGAGGCGCGCCCAGGCGAACGTGGAAGAGCGCCTTTTTGAACAATGCCTTCGTCCACCTCGCCGTCGCTGCCAATCTTGAACTTTTCGGTGCGTGTGATCCGGCAATCATGGCTGTCAAGGTGGTTGTTCATCGTGGTCAGTTACGCCAACATGCGATCCAGCTTAGCCATGATGGCATCAGGATCATTACTAGGGCTGGACATGGCTGAGATGCACTGGTTGTGGTCTCTGATACCAGATTGATATGGTGTTGTCAATGAGTGTGCAAGAGAGAAACTAGAGAGGCAGAAGAATTAGGGTCGGAGTGGAGAGGATAGCAACCAAAGAGGCGCTTGTTCTCCACACCGCCAGGTAGATGACTGGTTGACCAAAGAGACCCCCCACCCCAAAAGAAAAGGACAAAAAAAAAAGGCGCTTGTGTGAACATTTCCTTAAAAACCTAATTGTGTTGCCCGAAGGGGCATAAGTGTCCTATCCTTCCTGTGCCTGTATGTGTGAATGTGTGAACCACAAAGGAGTCCACGGCAGTAAGAGTGTAAGTAAAGCGATGCAAACTACTCCTGGAGAAGGGGAAGAAAGGGGAGAATCAAAGCTTTTTGGCCTGTGGAAACTTGGCTATGTGGTGTCTAGGGTTCGATAAGAGCAACCATGATATTCTAATAACATGTTAGTAACTTAGAAAGCTTGTAAGGCATTGAGTACAAAATGGGGTTTTATGTACAGTAATGTTCACACAAGGCAAACGATGTACTTGAACAAGCAAGCACTATAGCAACATGGCCAACAAGCACAACCAGGTCATGAAAGCCATGTAAAGGGAAGGCAAATGGTTAACGGGTTTTCCAGTTCACCACGTGAACAACTCAAAACAAGAGTGTGCCATATGCCCCTACATGCCTCCAAATGTTAGATTGGTACATGCTCCACAAATTGATATGCACATATCTTTATCTCATTTAGCGTACTTTTGAGCCATTATTTGCAGTGAAACCAATAGAATGTGTCTGATGTTTTTAAGTGTTTCCTTATAAGATTTCCTAAACTAAAGCAATTAGATTGCTTGCAAGTGCTAATCAAGCGCCAAGTGCAACTCAGTTCAAGCTCAACTAGAACCATGTGAGACAATAAAGGCCAACACCTAAAATCACAAACACAGAAAAGAGAATTTAATTACAATTCAAATATTTCTGCTGCCTTTGTCTATCGATGAAAATTTTGTTCACTGTGCGATCAATTTGTCATGCTGTGGTATGTCAGTTCCTCGTTCTAAATTTAAGGTGCATGTATTGCAAGGAAGAGGTGTGAATCCAAGATAAAAACCCACATAACGTGATTCCCTCAAATATAAAGAGGATATTCTTTACTTTCTGAACCCTGGTACATGTGCAAGCAAGTTCTCCTTTTGTAGGTTGTTTGTCAATGTTTTTTGCTGCTTATATTTTAGAACAAAAGATAAGACTATCAATATACACATATCTTCTCAAGATTATTTGGAATATTTTTTTTTCTATGGAAAGTTTGTATTTCTTTTAGACGCCTTATAATAAAAAAATAAAACTACAATATTTCTAAAAAATTGGTATAGACAAAATAGATAAATGCACGCTTTTTTTGAGAAAAAAAATCAAGGAACAAAAGTTCAAATTAGCGTCCAAGCTTGTTCAAGTTTGAGACGCAAGGAAGCATCATGAGCTCATGAACCATACTTCGCTTCACATTTTCCATTTGACAGTGTGCACATGTTGCTAAATACGCACACAAGCAAACAAGTGGAGACCATAGTATGACATATTCATTATGGAAAAAGCCTACATCACCCCCTGGCGTATTCAAGGTGGGCTACGTAACCCCCTTAACTATAAAACCAGGTATTGAGCACATTAAACTTTGTCAAACCGGGCAAATAACCCCTGAGTGGTATCGGAAGGTGGTTTTGCTGACATGGCAATCCACGTTGGCTGGTTACAACGATGTGGCGTCTAGGCCCGCCTGTCAGCCTCAATGCCATCGCCGGCTCACACACGCATGTTGTTGCGCTTGCGTCCGCGCCGCGCTCACTTTGACTAGCTCCATCCCGCCACGGCCACCACCGTGCTCCATGGCCATGCCTGCTTCCATAGGCGCCACTGCATCGCCTCGCTCTTCCACCTAGATTGCCTATGGACGTGTTGCGCCTTCGCATTCCAAGTAGAAGCCAAGCGAGAGGACACTGCATACCATTGGCACCAAGCTTGGCACAGTGGCACGCGACTTGACGCGCCTTCTCTACTCTCGTCCTTCGTCCTTCTCCTCGCCTTGTTTTGGCTGCGCGCTAATGTGGTAATGCCTTCTCTATGAACCGGAGACTGCAAACACGCGACAAGCCGACGACCACCTTTGAACCTTCGCACAGCTAGCCCCAAGAACTAGGCAACAAGAGGCCACGCGATGCGCAAACTAATGCATCTACATTCTGATTAGATGAGATAACAAGCCAACACGTCCACCGCAAGCTCCACGATGCATGCATCCATGCAAGTCCCCACGGGACCGATTGTTTCCGACTCTTGGACCTGCGCCGCCAACCCGGCCATAACAAACTTGTGGGCTCGTGGCTGTGAGCAAGCGTCGGGAGCGCAAGTCATCCACGAGACGACAGCAAGTGCGGCCAGCGAGGACACAATTGTATGTGCGTGCGTGTGGCTGGCATTGTTGTGGCGACGACGAGCGCGGCAGCGAGCTCCAAGGAGGACGTTGTCGAGGACTCCAACAGGGATCGGAGACCAAGTGGCTTTGGCATAGGAATCAGAGTTGTCGAGTGAGTGGCGGTCGTGGAAGGCGTGGCCATGGAGCACGGTTTAGTCGCGGTAAGATGTAGGAAGTCAGCGCGAGTGTAGTGCGGGCACGAACCGGTGATGGTGTCGAGACTCGAGGGTACCCTAATCTAGGCTGGCCTAGACACCACGTCATCAAAACCAGCCAACTTGGATCGGCATGTCAACAAAACCACCTCCCGGTACCACTCGTGGGGTTATTTGCCCGGTTTGACAAAGTTTAATGTGCTCAATACCCGATTTTATAGTTTAGGGGGTTATGTAGAGCACCTTGAATACGTCAGGGGGTGATGTAAAAGTTGAGAAGTTCATTGTTGTGGGTGCTTGTTTGTTGTGAATGTAGCTGGTGAAGGTGCACGACGGGAGGGCGATATCCTTGCTTTGCTTCCTCAGAACTAATAGAGGAAATGCTCACAAAGATGGGAGGGGAATTTAGGAATAATTATTTGCTTGTCTTATCCAATTGAAAGTTGCAAGCCTAATTACTCATGGTGCCTTCCTTCTAGCGCATGGATCGACTCCTCTGATCCTTCATGATTCTCCTACTCTTTCTCCTTGCACCAACTATAAATGTTGCCCCCACATGACATCACTCCGTGTGTCTCAAAGAACGGCTTCGGCTCGTCCCGGGCTAGGAGGGGTACTTCCTCCAGATTAGCTCCAGTTCTTTTCCCGCAATGTGCTGGAATCAAGTTGGTCCTTACACTTGATTAATAGTGGGCAAACACTATGACCCAAGCACGTTTTTAGTTCTCATTTATGAAAAGAGAGGTCGTTTGACGGTGGAGCAATGAATCAATGATAATGCGCTGGGACTCTCCTACTGCATTAAGGAGGATCACCCAAGAAATTCTTGGGCAAGCCGATGTGGAAGATGTTGAGGATGCATGCACCAGCTAGGGGCTCAAGTTTGAAAGCCACCCGGCATATTTGAACATTTACAAGGCTGGAGCTTCCCCTTGGAAGCCATCAAAGAAAAAGGTTGTTGTAACACTTGTGCCCTGCGGCGATTTGGCGTCGACATGGGTAATCGCAACAAGAATCAGACACAGATAACTAGGGGAGGAGGAAGTCTCCTTAAACCCAATTTGGGTTTTACTCGATTCTAGCTTGTCTTGCCTCTTACAAGTGCCTAGCTTATAGCTGATTTTACCCTATATGTTGGCTCCACTTCAATACTCACCACACACAGGTGGACACAAACACGTCTTGACTCCGTCGATTGCCTGGCACCTTCCCTTCATGTGCTCCCTTGTGGTAAACGCGTTGTTGCCACCACTATAGGTACGTGATAGCAAAGGCGAAACCATACCCAATCCCCGACAACATGCCACGCGATGGCTATGGTCATAACTGCACTTGGCACTATGGTAAGCTTACTCGAGGCAACTGTGGATATCGATGAGGAACTCATCACACTCCTACATGGCACGGGGTGCTGAGCTTGCTTGGTTCATAGAAGCGGACTGATATCGTTTCACGGAGCGTCGAGTGGTAGGAATTGTTGTAGACAAATTAGGCTCGGGGCCACTTTACCCACTATTGAGGATGATCACCTGTCATAGATAGCAAGTACATGGTGATTACTTTGTTAGTTGCCTCGGAGCTCATGTGAAGCTTGGAGCTGAATGCATTGAGCACCTTTTGGAAAGCTAAAGTGGAAACAAGGTTTGTCCCACAATGAAAGACAGGATGCCATGCAAGCAAATGACATCGGAGAAGAAGAATCAAACCACCATCTTTGCCTACCAATCACAGTTGAGGATCACTTAACTACCACCAACCTTGGGAAGTCCTTGATCAATCATGGTTGAGGATCATTGATTTGCCATCAACCTTGGAAAGTCCCTCAATGAAGTCCATCGTAACATCAGACCATATTGATTCCAGGATTGGCAAAGGTTGCAAGTGCTCCGACTTGTAGCATTCACATGTGAAGCACGTCCTCACGTAGTTGTGCATTGGGCCTGTCGAAGTCTTGGCTCAAAGCCATACCATGACTGGCATTTGGCCATTGATAACACCTAGAGATCTTTCTAAGCTCTAGTGGCATCTTTCTAAGCTCTAGTGGCACCAATCCGCCAAAATCATTACAAATATGGAAAAGATCAAGATCCTTGCATAAAGCCAAGGGAGAAGCACAAATGAGATAAGCCTCACTATCCCACATAGTGGACCTAATGCCACCACCACATTGAGCCACTCGATAGCGAGACAATATGGGTGTGTAGACAACCCCTATTTTGACACCAATCGATGATGAAGTTTCTTATAGAGATGTCACACCTAGATCAAGTGCTTGCGATTCATAGCTTTTTGGACTTGATGAAAGGGTAAATTCCAATAAATTGAATGGCCACTTTGCAAGCTTGAAAACATTCGTGCTTTCTGGTCTTCATTCATCAACGAGAATAAGTTTTGCTCTTATGCCGTCACATGGTGTGACGGTCGAGCATCTCAATCGACAATGAACGAGAAAATTGCACACTATAGACAACAAATTACACAGGAGGATTAATTGAAAGGATGTGCAAATCAATTAATTGTTTGAACAATGGCCAAGTTGCGCCACTTGACATTTGGTTATAGCGATCCATGAGAGCATACCTATTACATGTTTGTAAAAATGGAAATCCAAACTACTATTTGTAGCATGTGTGGTACATGAATCAAATATTATTTGGACAATGGTGTGGTGATCAATCCTCAACAAGGTTCCAAAATTTAGGACTACATAGGGGAACATGCCTCAATTGGATTTCATCGAACAATAACATTGTTGATGGGCTCATCAACGGCTATCCGCCAAGTCTCTGCACAAGCCACTAGAGTCCTCTTGGGATTTGTGGCAATCCCGCGTAGAACCGCTAGTATTTTGCGAATTTGCAGCAACCCGCAAATTCTCCACATGGAAGTTATTCTCATCTCGCCCAACTTGCCACCATCGGGCTCGTCGTCCGATATGACGACATGGATGATGAAGTCGAAGAGGTCAATGTATTATGTTGTGCACAATCGGAACAACGTGGCCACCCAAGCGCAGCATGTGAACTCAGCAATAGCTTTGGCCTTTAGAGAACACCACGGGGAGATCGTCCTATTGCCGCCGTCCACGGTCACCACCACAGAGAACTTCATGATCTTCTTGACGCATGCCACCAACAGATCATTAATGGAAGTTTTCTAATCGTTGGACCACTTGCGAACTCTTGCATACCAAAGAGAACACTTGCGAGTTTTGGTACTTCGGTCCACAAAACAATTGTAGCTACTCCATATGAGCCACAAAAATGATTTTGCGGGGCAGGTTTAGCGGGTTGCGGTAATTACCCACCCCGCCTGCAAGCCTATCAAACAAATTAACAACCCATCAAAATAGAAGTGGCCCATCATTCCACAAAAAAATCTTGTAAAAAAGGAGCAATAGAAATAAACACTCCTTCATCTCCTTTGCTTTCTTCTACATAAATAAGCTTGCAATCTAGCCTTTGTATGTCAAAGGTACAAGCCCTCCAAGCGATATTTGAGTTTGTTGGGCTCAACCCCTAGCTAATCACGATGCGTGATGTCAGCACTAAGAACCAAGATCTCACAGCACCATACACGACAGGATATCATGCCATCGTCGACCCTTATTCCACCGAGCGTGCCTCCCAACCTTGATCACCTACACCACCTCCATGGAGACATGCAAGTGCGCCACCCAAATCAAAGTTCTCCACCTAATTGGGATCTCAAGTCTATCGTGGCAAACATTCAAGCCTTGTCATCAAAAACATCGACCCACGTCGTCCAAGTTATGGAGATAATGAAGCTAGGGCATTGAACACCGTTGTCCGTGAGCCCACTAAGCCTAGTTTTTCGAACCGGACCGGACCGGCGGTTCGATCGCTAAAAGACCGAACGAGCCTACGCCGGTCCGGTTCACTTAAAAGATCGGATGTGCAATTGGGCCCGTAAAAACCGGTTGAACCGGCCGGTTTTTAACGGAACCGTGTGGCCCGCGGTTTCATGTGAACCGGAGCGGTTTTTTAAAATACCCAAAAATACCCTCTGTCGCCTCGTGAAGGCGATCCATTCAAGGGTATTGTTGGAAAAGCGTGTATAGGGTTTGTGCTATCGGGCCCGGGCCCTTGGGGAGAGGAAAACACTCCCGCATTCGTGCTCTCGGGCGGCGGCGCGGCTCATCTGGTGGCGGCGGCGTGGCGATTATTGGCGGGGCCGGCGGCGGGCGGCGGGCTGGGCTGGCGGCAGCTACGTATGCGAGCTGCGGCAAGCGCCCCCGCCGGGGCGGCGGCTGGCGGATTCTGCGGCTGCTGCACGGCCGTGAGCGCGGCGGCGGGGCCGGTCTTGGCGGGGCGGGGGGGCGGCGAGGGCCGGCGAGGGTGACGAAGTTGCTCACTTAATCTGCTCCAGCTTCCACTCCACCTCCACGGCTCCATCTCGGCGACCACGAGAAGAAGCCGAGAACATGGCTGCCGGTGAAGCTCTCTGCCTCTATTATTTGAATAGTATGTTTAGTGCTCTCTGCTAGTGATTGGCAATGTCCAGATCTGTTATTTGAATAGTTAATAGTATATGTTTTGTGCTCTCTGCTATTTGAATAGCCGAAAACAGTAAGCTCTCTGCTAATGTTATTTGAATAGCTCTGTTAGTGATTAATTATTGGTGAAGCTCTGCTAGTATATTAGCTCTCTATCCAGACCATGTCATCCTATATTTTCATGATGTATGAACCTTTTGATTGCACAATTAAATTATGTTGTTCCATTATTTAATTATATATACTCTCCTTCATTGTTAAATATTAATTAAATCATATATATATACACGGTTCAAAGTATTTGTGTCGGTTCGATAAAACGGTCCATTCTTTTTGAACCGGCGGTTCAACCGTTTTTTAACGGTTGGACCAATGAACCATTGAACCGACGGTCTCGCCCGGTTCGATCACCGGTCGGTTTGAAAAACTAGGCCACTAAGTAGGCCATTGTTAAGTGGGTTCCATGGTGCAAAGCCCTCCGCGCATTCTGCATTGGGTGTCTCATACTCTTATCTAAGTATTAGCATAGGTGCCCTATCAATGTCTGCTTCCTATGACCACCTTTTCAACAACATACACCAACAAAGGAGTGAGGGGTTGAGAGTGAGGGAGAGAAGTATGTTGCGCTCCCCCCCCCCCAAAAAAAAAAAAAAAAAAAAAATCCCACCAAACACCGTCGGCCTTGCTCGTATTGTTAGCACCTTGCACTACCAAAGTATCTTGACACGAATCCCCAAACACAATGACAGCCATGACAATGGATATGCCAACTTCTAAATCGATGACATGCCCAAAAAGTTAAGATGAAGAGCGGGCTTTCATGTTGTCCATACTATACACCACCTTTCTTCATCACCCGTTGCTTTCACAAAAAGAAAGTGATCGAGAGGATTGAAGGCGGGAACATGACTGTTTTTTGGCACGCATTCCTAGAGACTAGAAATACTACTCATGAACTCTAGAATGCTTTGTATATCTTGTGCCTAGAGAATATCTTCAATAAAAATATCAAGTAGTGAACTTAGTGATTACCATTGTTGCCACTAAAGTAAGCACATAGATATGAACATGAAGTAAGTTGTTAGCATATTTATTATGATGATGATAAAACTACAATTTGAACGACATGAGTAATAATGCACTTGCATGAATATAGATATCAACGACATGTACAACATACCAGTCTTTTCGGGACATTCCGCCCAAAATCATCTCTGGTAGTCAACACTTCATTCAAGGCAGCAGGGAGGACCCTCATGAATTCAGTTATATATCCATTACCTTCTTTTCTGCTATTCTGCATAATATCATTTGCAAGGTACAGCAAAGATACCCTCTTGTCTCCAGGAGCTGCATGGAACTCACAATGCCATGTTTGTACAACTTGTTGGCAGTAACGATGATGAAAGACACACCAATGTGATAAAGCTGTTCTTTTGTTAAGGATGACATTACATGAACCGATAAAATAATGTAGCACATGAAAAAATAATCAGTCAGCAATAGTAGGTAGCAATCTTGAGCAGGGGACAGTGAATGACTAGCATAATGCTACTAACTGGTCACAGTGAAGCATGAAAGGTCATCAACTGAATGGGATTTATTGACGCAGAGATCTGGAATGTTAAGACAACAAAACTACATTTTTCCCCTGTAATCTTAAGCTATAATTTTGCACTTTGCAAACCACACAACTATACAAGCCAATAAAGAAATAGAATATGAAAATAACTCGGATGAGAAGTTTAGATAAAAATACTTCATGCAGAAGACAAGGCTTTAAGTTAATGGGGGTTGAGAAACTCGCAAGGATACTCTGTATGCTCTGTTGTGAGCTATTAAGGTTTGAAAGCTTCTGAGCCAATATCTGCTCGTTGAAACCCGCACTCATTGTATGCACCCTGGGTTGCACACCTGCTAAACATGTAATATTGGGAAGTCAATATTGAATACAGTCCAGAAATCAATTCGTGCTGAAATAAAGTTCTCGATGGAATGATCATGGAAAAATAAAGCGGTAGATAGTTATTCTTGTCTGTTGTTTCTGACATTGTAACTCACCGAATATTCAGGTTCTCAAAAGGAAAATATTAAAAAACAGAATCAAAGTTGGTTCTCAAGAGGAAACCATTAAAACAGAATCAAAGTTAAACCGTAGAGGCACCTGAAAGGCAAATAAAAATCAATTCCCAACTCACCAACCAGGCATTGATAGCCGACACTAGTTCCTATCCTAGTATATTCTGGCTTTGCAAAATATGGCAACAAAATTCCAGCCTTTTCGATAAGGCAGTACTGTAAAAGCAGCCCAGAAAGGATGCCGAGGAGAATTGCCTCTCGTTATAAGAGACCTGAAGTTCGGTCCTGGAGAGCATCAGCAGAAGCAGAGACTGACTAAAGCAAACCCGACTACCAGAGCAGAGCAGCATTGAATGGCCATCATCGACGCCAGACCAAAACCTTGCAGCTAAAGACATCGCGCAAGAAGTGAGCTTGAGTAGCAGGTGTGCGTGCACACAATCACTCACTCCAAGAAACCTAAAGGAAAAACAAACCGCTGCCTAATCAATCAAATAAGTCAAATCTTTTTCGAGGCCTCGAGCCGTCTCCGGCTGAAACCATCCCATCGCGGCACGAAACAAACCAAACCAAACCAAACAGAATCAGGGGGAATTCCCACGCACGACACGAGCATCCCAAAGCAAGCGGCGGCGGCGGTTCCGGCCGACGAGCTACAAAACGCGGCCGGCGACCTCCGAGCAAGATCAAAGCCAGCGGCGCAAGAAGGAAATGGAGCTGGGCGGGCGCGAGAGATCCCGTACCTTCCGCGGAGCCGGTGCCGAATGGGGGGGGGGGCGCCACCTAGGTTGGGGCGCGCATTAGGGGAAATTCTAGGGTTTAATCGGGGATTTGTGGAGGGGGCTGTGCACGGGGTGGAGGGAGAGGGAGGAAGGAGATGCACGTCAGTTACTGCTCGGCGCCAGGCCGCGCGCGTGACCCGCGGCGGGGGGGCGGGGAGCGTGGGCGCGCGGCGGGGGAGTGAGCTGGACGACGACGACGCGAGGTGAGGTGGATGGATGGATCCTGCTGCTGCTGGGCTGGCAGGGCTGCGGCTGCGCGGCGGGCCTGCCTTGGCTGCGTTGGAGACCTCGCTGACTGCTATCTTTGGGCTCCCGTCCCGTCCTGCGCCACCTCCACCTGGTTCCGTTTGCTTGGCTGCTGCTACAGCTCATCGTCACAGCCACGGCCGTCGTGTCGGTATCCGGCACTGTCGTTCCATCCGTGCCGTTCCCTGACGTCCAACGCTGAGCCCAGTGGCCAGTGACATGTTTCGCTCGTGCTTTGCTTCCAGCTTCAAGGCGGGCATGTTTTGCAATCTTGGGGTGTGTTTTGGAAGTTCCCGCTGGGTGCCCTATAATACACCGTACCAATGTGCCGGCTGGCTAGGGCACTTTTGGAGCATAGAGAATTTATTTTGAATTCTGTGTTTTTTTCCTGGCGTTTAAATGATTTCTGTGAAAATTTTGTACAATTTAGATAAATATTTTTTTTCGAAACAGCCATGTATTTTTTTCTAATACTACAGGAATACTCCACGTGTTGTTGCGTTAATCGTAGATGAAATTATATAACTCATAATTACGTATATGAACAGATAATTGTCATAATGTTAGTGAATACTGTAGCATTTTAATGTGCACAAGTAAATATGTGTTAGTGAAGGATGTGGTTTGTGTTAACAACTAACGTAATTGGGGAAGGAATTTGGGGAAGAAAGCAGAAAAGAGGTAGGCTCAAACGAGGTCTCAATTGGAGATAGGAGGATTTAGATTCATACACTTCTTTGTTATCCCTCTAATAACACGTTTATGTGGGCTCAATGGACTCAACATATTGAATGATGACCCAATTCCTCCAACAACGAATGAGATGCAGAACTGAATGATCTTGGGTTAAAGGAAACCACACGTACCCTTGATCGGGAGACGGGTTTCAAACTCGCCCCCTGCTGATGTGTGTCGACCCGGTGCCCATTAAGGCCGATCACGGGTTAGGGACAGATGCGATATTGCAGCTATCTTCGGCTTGGTGAGGAGGCCTGCTGGTGAAGTAGCCCCAAAATCGAGAAACACTTTCGATTCATAGTCTTGCGTGTCGTACTTCGAAGTCGACACGAAGTCGTCGATGGTCGCATCCACTTGGGTGCGCCCGGTCATCGAACAACTTGTGGGTGGTGTTCTCTATGGTGGTGAAGCGGGCGCCAAGAGTAGCCTCCACATTGTTGATCCTCTTGGATAGGTCCATCTGGAAGTCTGCCATGGAAGAGCGCATACACTTGAGCTCATCGAGGATGAGCTTCACCTGTGTATCCATCATGTCCCTCTCTTTCCGAAATGAGGTGTAGTGGTCATTTGTGAATCTGATGTCTCATCAAAAAAAACAAACTCGTGTCTCGAAGTCTAATACTAATCTATATCTGTGATATAGATATAAATAAATGAGAAAGATATTGGTATAGATATAGATATAAATAAATATATTTTAATATAGATATAGATAAATGAAGATATAGATATAGATATAAATAAATAATAATATTAATATAGATTAGTATCGACATAGATATAGATAAATAAATAAATAAAGATATTGATATAGATTAGTATAGATATAGATAGATATAAATAAATAAATAAATTGATATATATTAATATTAGAATCGAGACTCTTTGAGTTTTTGTTGATATATTTGGAGTCACGAGGTTACCGCCACAAACTGTATAAGACAGCTAAGCATTGTGAATGACCGAATGCTATGAGCGATACACCAAAAGTGATTCATCCCAAAACAACAGTCCACTTAGCATTACTTCGCGTCGATCCGAAGTGCGATGAGCAAGACTATAAATCGAGAACCTCTCGATTCATAGTCTTGCGCTGTCGCACCCGAATCGACACGAAAGGTCGTCGATGGTCACATCCCAAAACAATAGCCCACTTAGCTACGCTGCATTCCATATGCCGGCGAACAACGGTGGAAGGAGGAAGAAGAAAGGTAATAGGGTATGACATGTGGGTCCTCGGGCAGTGAGTGGAGCAAAAAAAACACAAGGGTAGTTTAGGCCATACCAAAATAGAGTGGCCTACGTGTGGTACTGACATGGACATAGAAAATGGCATGAGTGAGGTAGAATAAAATTGTAATGGCATATCACAAAAGCACAAAATTATAAGCATAGATAGATCAAATAACTCAATAATATAAGTGGCTAAATAGAGGTGGCTATTAAACCTTGGACAAATACCAAATAGGCCCTAATATGTCTACACAGTGACATGACATTCTCGAATTGCAATTTCCTCGCTTGATCATACTCCAACATAGTCGTTGATGAGTCGAAGCAGTGTTGACAAGGAGCCATCAGCATTCACCACATGGCGATGATCAGTATATAGTCTGGATGACGGGTACGTGCTTGACCTTGTGGTAATCCTGGCCTTCGCCCTCTCTGATCCTGTCCACGATGTCGGGCATGCTGTACAGCACCACCTCCTCCAGCTCCGTCATCCCGGCGAGAGCCTCCGGGAGCATCCGCATTTTGGCGCACCGGCACAGCGTCAGCGTGGCGAGCCCCGACATGCATTTCGGGCTCACCGTCCACTCTTCCAGCTTCGGTAGCCCGAGCTTCAGCTTGTGCAGCCTCGGGAACCCAGTCTCCATGAACGCCAGCCGATCACCGTCGTAGGCGTCGTACATCATTGTCAGCTCGCCCAGGCTCGGCAGCTCGGCCAGCATGTCCACGAACTTCTGCCCCACCTCGGTGTTCCACATCGACAGCGTGGTCAGGTTCGGCCGGATGTACCGGACGTCCTCGGCGCCTCTGGGCCCCTCCGGCGCATCCATGGTGCCAAACAGCTTCAGGCTCTGAAGCCGGCGGAGGCTCGGGATACTGAACACGCTCGACGGCAGAGGGTCGCCCCGTAGCACCAGGTGCTCCAGGAGGTCGAGGCTCTCCAGCGCGGCCTCGAGCGCATCGGCGTGCTTGGCGGTCAGCTCGCGGAGCTCCAGCGACCGGAGGTTGGCGGCCTTCCCCAGCGGGTTGTAGTCGCCGCCCCACCCGCGGGGATGCACGCCGTGGAGCGTCTGGAGGCTGTGCAGGTCGCCCAGGGCCCTGCTCGGCAGAGCGAACAGCGCGACGACGTGCCGCAGCGTGGGGATCCTCCAGAACGCGGCGGGCACCTCCAGGACGCGCCGGCCGCCGAGGATGAGAGACTGCAGGTTGACAAGGTTGCCTATGGTGCTCGGCAGCTTCTCCAGGTCGCCGCATTGGAGGCCCAGGTATCTGCTCACACCAAAACGCATGACCAAACATTAATCTAGCCTCTAATCTCATCTCTGCTACTGCAATGTTTCGGAATCGATCAGTACCTGATGTGGATCATGGAGCCGATCTCGTTTGGGAGCCTCTTGAGCTCGAGTCCCTGGATGTCGATGACACGGAGGAACTTGGAAGCATGGAGGAAGCCCAGGTCGCTGGTGTGGATGAAGTTGCTGGACGGCCTGACTCGGCGAACCTCCACGAAGTCGCAGATGATGGAGCGCAGCTTGGGGAGCGCGTTGCTGAGCTGCACGTACCTGTCCGTGGTGGAGTTGAGGACGGCGAGGCGGCGCACGGTGGCCGGCGCGAGCACGTCGGTGCTGTCGTGGCTCTCGATGAAGCTGGCCTCCTGCGCCTCGTCCTGCGCGAAGGCGTGCAGGCGGTCGTGCACCACCACCGTCTGCACGGCGCCGAAGTCGTCCTTGTCCACCAGCTGGACCATGCACCGGGAGATGAGCTCCTTGAGGTACCCCTGCCCGACCTCCTCCATGGTGCTCCCGCGGCGCGGGCGCACGAACCCCTCGGCCACCCACAGGCGCACCAGGCGCTGCGCGTCCACCGGCGTGCTCTCCCGCATCGCCGCCAGGTAGAGGAAGCACGACTTGAGGTGGTGCGGCAGGTCGTCGAAGGCCCGCGACATGATCCGGGGCCAGCTGTTGCTGCTGCCGCCGGCGCCCCTGTGCTGCTGCTCGCGCACCGGCGGGGCCAGCTGCGCCATCACCTCGTCCCACTCCGCCGGCAGCTCCTTGGACCGCAGGATCCCGGCGAGGACGACGATCGAGAGCGGCAGGCCGCGCGTGATCCGGAACACGTCCTGGTAGTACCTCGACTTGTACCGGCCGGGGCAGTCGCCGCGGCCGCCGAACACCCGGCGCCGGAACACCTCGTACGTGCTCTCCGGGCTCAGCCGGGTCAGCTCGATGGGGTCGTACGTGTGGCCAGCGTGGCCGAGGCCGACCACCTCCAGGCCTTCCGGACCCGTGATCAGGAGCACCCTGCTGCCGTTGCCCTCGTCGGGGAGGGAGGCTCGCAGGCTGTTCCAGTCCGTGACGGACACGGTGCCGTCGACGACGACGAGGTAGCGCCTCCCCGTCATGCTCTTGTGAAGCTGGTTGCTGATGTCCTTTCCCGACCCGAAGGCTTTGTCGCCGTCGCAGGAGTCTTCCGCGGCCTGCTTGGACGCCGACGGGGCCCGCCGCAGCTGGTTGGTCATCTGCCGGTGGATGTCGCGGAGGACGTCGGCGGCGCGGCACTTGTGCGGGAGCACCGTCCACGTGCGGATCTCGAAGTGGTTTCGGACCTCGAGGCTCTGGTACACCTTCCGCGCGAGCGTCGTCTTGCCAATGCTGCTCTCGCCGGCGATGGCCACGAGCGCGCGCGCGGGGACGGAGTCGTCCAGGAGCTGCTCCTTGAGCATGTCGCTGTACTTGTCCAGCCCAACCGTGTACTCCTCCAGATCATCCCTGCACAGAAATCGGTCAAATTGATCGCTTCTCCGGCGCAGCAGCTTGACGAATCTTGAAAGGACAGCAGCACCGCATGGAGAGATTTGCAGGAGGAAATCTACTCAAATTGACCGCAAACACTGCTTCATACCAGGCGGCGAGGGTGGTAGCGGAGGAGGAGGCGTTGGCCCAGGCCGGCGCGGGCGTGTGCTCGATGTTATAGACAGCGCGGTTCTCGGAGATCTCATCAAGCCGCTTCCTGATCTGGCGGATACGCCCCGAGAGGCAGTGGCGGAGCGCGACCTGGCCGGCGCACCGGCCGGGCCACCACCACCACGACCCACCGACGGCAGCGCACCCGGAACCGAGGGGGCGGCGGCGGCGGTCCTCCGCCTCCGCCCGGCGCGGTGGAGGAAGTCGTCGACCGCGTCCTCGGCCTCAAAGGCGACGTCGCGGGTCTGGCGCACCCAGACGGCGACGAACTCGTCGTCGCGGAGGCGGCGGCGTCGGTCGGCGTCGCGGATGAAGGTGTGGAGCCACTCGAGCTTGTCCCGGAGGAGGCGCACGTCGTCGCCCACCTCCAGTAGCACCGCCGCCTCCCACGCCACCAGCTCCGCCACCTTGGCCAGCACCGTCGTGATCGCCGTCTCCGCCATGCTGCTGCTGGGTGATCCACCCGCAGGCAGTGGTGGTGGTGGTGGTGGTCAGTGCGCCGGTCCGGATCGTCTTGGCCGGGCCGCCGGATATGTATGGCGAGGCGAAGCTCAGCAGTGGCAGTGGGCAGTGTGGCGCATCAGTTGGTGGCGTCAAAGTCAATGCGGCGGGCGGGTAGAAGAGGAAGACAACAAGCAGAGCAGGTCGCGGTGGCCGTCTTCGTCGACACCAGGGCCCAGGCCACCAGCGAGGTGTGAACACTGATGCCACTTTGCCAGCACTGATGCCAGCACGTGCTAATGGCTGGCCGGCCGCCGCTGCGGTGCAGGTGGAAGGAAGCCGGAAGGAAGGAGCCGTTTTGGCGGTTGGCGCCACGAAGGCACGGCTCCATCGAACCACCTACAAACGATGCGTACCTGCAGCGAGGTGACTGACAAGGACGTGAACAAACCTGAACAAAAATCTCGTTTTCAGTTTGGTTCTACTCTGCTGTCTCCTTCCTTGTTTTTTGACACCGAATCTGAACTAAAGATTCTTTGAAGGATCGTCCAAATTCGAAGACAAGCCTGGTCGAGTTTGGATGGCCTAGCGACTATAGGAATGTGTATTGTGTCAGGATTGTGTAGACCACAGATTTCAGAGAGAGATCAGCTGTTCGGTAAATTCAATTTTTATAGAAAAGCTAAGGGCGGCATGTCACAAAGAAAGGAACTAGACGCCACACAACTAAACAGAAACAAAAGTCTTAAGACCACAAAAGAGTTGACTCAAACTACCAAAACTAATACACTGGGCGAAAGCTAGACAAAAGACATCCCTCTATATGACACCCTGGTCTTTCAATAGGATTCACCATTTTAGCATAAACGAAAAATAAAGATTTTGTAGAAAACTTTATTTTAATTCCTCGGGGATTTCTTCTCAATCCCCATCTTATTTCTAACATTCCATACACTCACATGATTACAACAAACATGAATATCAGTTGTTTTCTGAGCTTGTATGTGTTGTTTTCTTTGGGCCCTCAAATCCGCTTTTTTGTTGCCTTCCTGTTGTTCACTGTCGAGTTAAATCTAAGCAACAAGCACACTGTTTTTTGTCTAGTTTATTTAGATTCTAAATTTACTAAATCTCTTTCAAATTGTAGTTCGTTTGACTTTTTTCAACCCCGAGTTTGACCACTCGTCTTATTCAAAAATTATGCAAAATATCATTTCTTTTGTTGCGGCATGCTTTATTAACAAAAGGTTCTACGAATGGCTTAAATTTGACCGTGTGCACAAATTTTTCGAATAATATGAGTGGTCAATCTTGAGGTTGAAAAAGTCAAACGAACTACATTTTTGTAACGGAGGAGTAACTCTTTTGCAAAAAGAAACTTCGTCCCCTCAAATCCTCTTTTTATGGCCTTCCTGTTGTTCACTGACGAGTTAGATCTAAGCAACAAGCACATTTTTGTACTTAGTTTTTGTCTAGTTTAGATTTTAAAATGTAATTCTTTTGTAAACAGAAAAAACTTCGTGCCCTCAAATCCTCTTCTATGTTGCCCTCCTGTTGTTCACTGTGAGTTAAATCTAAGCAACAAGCACATTTTTGTTCTCATCTTGTGTCCGGTTTAGCTTCTACAAAGTACTCTTTTGCAAAAAAAAAAAAAAAAAAAAAAAAAAGGCAACTCTAACCAAAAGCAACTCATTGGACCTTTTATTTTCAGCTTCTACTTTTTGTAAATAGGAGCAAATAAAGAGATGTCTCACATCTACTGAGAGAGAGAGAGAGAGAGGGTTTCATAGTTGTTTCGACCAAACGATCTGACTCTTCGCAAACATTTCTCCACTAATATAAGTATCTCAACTTGATACCCCATATATAGGCTCTAGTTTAGGCCCTCATCCTAGCGTTTCTCCTGTTTTCCTCCTTCCCTAGCACTGAAATCCCCCACGCCACTCTTGGCATGTGTTTGATCGTGGGATGAGAAAGGATGGGTTGAACCTAACCTCGTCAGCGTCTTGTTTGCCATATTTTTTTTTGTCTGAACTGTCACTCATCAACACACAAATTTACTATTTTTGTAAAAAAAAAAAAAAAAAAAAACACGAATTTACTTCCCGTTGTTGGTTTGCTGCGCCGCATAGGAGAGGAGGGCCGCGCCTTTGGGCGGCGCGTGAGGGACAATGGGCTGGGCTCGTGCATCGTCTGGTTCATTTTTTTTTTTTTTTTTTTGTATTTTCAACGTTGGAGATGCTCTTACAAGGCAACTAGGCCCAAAGAAATAGAACAAAACAGGCTATACATTGTAACTATCTCTCCAATTATTAAGAAGGTTTTGCCTCTGACCTTTGGCCTTGATGCAAACAAGGTCCAACTCAGCCCTGAATTTCTGCTTCCAACCATCAACATTGATTTGCACATGATCAAAAACCTTTCGATTCCTCGACAGCCATATGATCCAACAGGCAGTTATGTCGTCTGGTTCATATAATGGTCTGGGCCGTAAACATTGCGTACTTGCGTTCGTGATATCCATTCCCGAGCTTTTTTTTTTTTTAATCGATCCATTCTCGAGTGTTGACAAAACCTTTCACTGTCATTCCGCTGGCCGATCAGGTTTATCTTCAAGAAACACATGGCGTCTCAAAACGAGACATGTTGAACAATAATCGATTTTACCGCCGCTGTTATCCTTCCAAGAGCGATACAAGCCAGATTACACATCATGATTATCTCAATCCGCCGCCGCTAATCTTAGATGTCTCCGAGATCCAAAACAAGAACAAGAGCGGGGGATAACGTGGCGACAAATCACCAGCGGCTTCATATCCCGCAGCAGGTAGCAGTGAACCCCACGCAACAGCAAGTCAGCAACCCACCACGGATGGCCGGCGGCGACCGTGACGCGGCGGCGGCGGCGGCCGAGGCGGAGCTCCGCGCGGGGTTCGAGACCCTGGCCGTGACGCGGCCGGACCCATCCGCGGGGGTCTACGAGGTCCGCCTGAACCGCCCGGCGCAGCGCAACGCGCTGAGCCCGGCCGCGTTCGTGGAGATCCCGCGCGCCATGTCGCTGCTGGACCGGACCCCGACCGCGCGCGCCGTGGTGCTGTCGGCCACGGGCCCGCACTTCTGCGCGGGCATCGAGCTGGGTGGCCCCGGGAACCCGCTGGCCGCCACCTCCTCCGCCGGCGGCGGCGACCCCGTGGCCGCCGCGGAGGCGCTCCGTCGCGCGGTCCTGGACATGCAGGCGGCGCTCACGGCCATCGAGCGGTGCCGGAAGCCCGTCGTCGCGGCGGTGCACGGCGCCTGCGTCGGCGGCGGCGTCGACCTCGTCGCGGCCTGCGACATCAGGTGCTGCTCCAGGGACGCCACGTTCGTGCTCAAGGAGGTGGATATGGCCATCGTCGCCGACCTCGGCGCGCTGCAGCGACTCCCGCGGATTGTTGGATACGGCAACGTTGCTGACCTCGCGCTCACCGGACGCAAGATCACCGCCATGGAGGCCAAGGAGATGGGGCTCGTTACCAGGGTCTTCGATTCAAAGAAAGACTTGGAGGCAGGCGTCGCAAAGATCGCCAAAGGTAGCCTTGTTTAACATGAGAATGCATAGTGTAGTGCTCTTTTACTTGATATACTAGGTTAAACTGCAAATTATCTTGATCTCACTTGTGCATGAACATGATCTGTCATATTATTGAATAGTTTTGGACTGAATTTGCCTGATAATTTCAGAAATTGCTGAGAAGTCGGCATGGGCTGTGATGGGAACCAAGGCGGTTTTGCTGAGAAGCAGGGATGTGACTATAGAACAAGGCCTGGAGCATGTAGCCACATGGAATGCGGGTATGATGAGATCGAATGATCTGAAGGAGGCCATCAGAGCTTTCCTGGAGAAGAGGAAGCCTGTTTTCTCCAAGCTGTAATTCAGATACCATACCTCTACTTAACAGTGCTACGTATCTGGAAATGAAAAGGAATAAAGAGAGTAGACAAGAATACCATCTGTGATGTGGTAGCATTTGGGAAAACATCCTTTCTTGTCAGGAAAAATGCCTGTTCTCGGTAGAGCTGTGAAGACATTTTTCCATGTCAATTGAGCTTACCAAAGTTTCTTCGGTTGATATGTGTCAGATGAACCAGGGTGTTACTGTTTTGTTACCTCTGTTACAGATTGTACACAGATTCATTTCTTCCAGATCATGTTCACGCCCGAGTGAGCTCAGAATGCCTCAGTTCTAGATGATTACTTGCCACTGTCTCAGCGGCTCAGCGCTACAAGATGAAGTAATACCGTTGAAAGTGACTACTAAAGCAAATGCCATTTTGTGTCGAAACTTTAGAGAAGCAAGATCACAGCATATTAACTCAAGATAATGATAACTAAGTGATAAACTAACACTTACAAGGAAGGAAATAAATTAATCTTAACATGAGCACTCAGATCAAGCGATGTTCATTTACCGCAATGCAAAGATTCAACATTGTTCACAACCATTACCATCCAAATCCAAGCAACTGAAACCTATTTTAGGCTTACTGCTCCGATTATATACAGATGAAACCTGACAGTGCCAAACTGGAGACGTCACAAACCAACTGCTTCAAACATTAAACATTAGACATGAAAGACATCTCAAGTTAAGAGAAAGGAGAAAAGAAAGTCCACAAACAACCGCCATACAGGTCATGAGTCTAATAACATTAGTGACCTCAAATTCCAAACAAAACAACAAATTAGCGACGAACTGGCACTAACAACCCTGAGCATCTCACTACAGCCGCTTACATGGTCAATGCCATCATCGACCTGCTTCAACTCCCCAGCTTGAACGCCCAGGGTTCATCGCCGAGGAGCCTTGCTCTTCTAAGCCTCCTCCGACTGCAAGGGCGTCACGGCTGAGATCTGGAGATGCGCTACGAAACCTGCCATCCTTGTCCTCCAACAAGTTGCTCAGACCTGCTCCTAAATCACCAATCTCAGCTGCCATCCTAGGCTCATCCCATGCCACTGGTTTTCTACCCATCTCAATGTCACCAACAGCTCTCCCCATGTTTGGACTCATGAAACCATTTGTTGGACGAGGCCTCAGACCATGCTCCTGTTGGACCCTACCACAGAAGTTGTTCTTGGAAGGAGGGATCGTTGTAAAGAAGATTTCTTTGATGTTTTCTATGACTCCCCTGTTGTATGGGTTGGCTCGTTGATCATAGCGATACCTGAAGTTCTCATATGTTGTCTACAAAGCAGAAGTAGGGCAACGGTTAGCAATTGGCACAACATACTTCATCAGGCAAGGATATAAATACATCCTTCTTGGAATCAGTTTTTACCTGATTTGTGCTCATGAGATACAAATGGAACACAGAGAGGCCACCAACAAACCAAACCGCAATGAATGTGTATATGATTATAGCAATAGATGCAGGGGTCTTTGCCATTGCCTTCCAAATTGTTATCTGCTCTTCATTTCTGATCTTAACAATGAGCACCCAGCAGAACCCAAAGACATACAGGCAGAGCAGAGTTGTTGAGAATACAAACATATAGAAGAACCTGTAATTCCTCTGCACAAACATAAGAAATCTTCTAAGGCGTTTGAAGTCTTTTACAAATTTAAGCAGGAATCTAGGCATTTTGAAAGGAAAAAATGCTCTACATTTTAGTAATGTGGGGAACAAGCAAACAAAATCGATGCGTTAAATGAGACAACAGGAGCTGCAAGATTTAACATGAAGTGTTGGCAAAAGATTATACGAACAGCAAGACAGGATTTCTGAGTCAAAAGTGTTTAGTTAATAAACTTACAAGTCCTATGCATTGTCCAACCCATGGGCAGTGATGGTCAAAACGCTCCACACAGTTGTTGCAGATAGAGCAATGAGAGCAACGAGGAGGCCTGTACAACATGCAAGTGTCACAGTATTTTGTCTTCACAGTGATCCCGTTGACAACAACATCCTTCACTCGGGGCAAACGCACGGGTGGAGTCTGGTTAGCCCCAACCTCTGCATTGCCATCAAAACCTTCAGGTTCTGGAGGATGTGCATTGCGAGGTATGATCCCAGGATCTCTTCCAGAAGTTAGAAGCAGAAGACTCATATCCTGAAAGGTGGCATAATGCTTAAACAAGTTAGAAGATATGCTCATTCTACATCTTCTTCTCTTTACCAGCATGACCATGACTAAAGATAAATTTGTGTATGTAACCAATTGAAAGATTGGGGTGGGAGCACCAGCAAAATATGCTTGGTGCCAGTGGACAGCAAGTTAAAAGGTACTACAACAGGACGAATAATCCCCTTTTCTAGATAAAATAAGGAATCACTTCAATTAACACATGACGCTTAATAAACACAATATAATACATTTCGATGCTATTACAAGCAATTAAACTTGACAGTTCACAGGTACCATATCATCTGGAGTGAGCCACTTGCACAATTAGCATATATATAATGGATAATAAAATATAACTAATGAAGAAGCGAAGAGAATAATCCCATTTGATGACATCCAGAACTAAGTTACATTGCATAATTAGGGATCACTTTACCATCACGACACATGATAAAAGCAGAATATCACAGTCTCATACAGTTAGGAACAATTAAATAACAGTTCTTGAGTGTATCATCTTAGGGGTCACTTGCCCAGTTGGAATGCAATGTATTGGAAAGGCAAATGTGAAACTGCAAATTCCAGTTTCTAATCATATATTTTGATTGTGATAAAACTGAACCAAGCGATCATGCCAGACACAACGAGTATAGATTCAGAATACACGCATCGTTTGAAAAACTGAAGCTGTCGCATATATATTAAGCAGCAGTACCTGTACTGCACAGCTCAGGAAATAAATGACTCTGGTGATTTTGAAAAAGGCTAAGAATGATACTCACATATGCTGTGAATAGAACTGCTGCAATCATAACCGGCAATCCCAGACCATAAGAGAACCTATCCATCAATTCCTTGGCAACAAACGCACAGAAGATTGATACCGGCGCGACAATAAGGAACATGGTGACAAACAAGGATCTTGCATCAGGACCAAATATGAACCTCCCCTTCAGTAAAAACACCTGCAAAAGATGGAAGCTACCGTCAATCAAACTTTCTAGTTCAACCACGACAGAAACAGCTCGAAAATCTCGGTACGAAAGATTTCTTCTCAAGCCATGTGGGTACCATTGCCAACTTTGTCTATGCACGACTCACTCAAGAAAGCAGACTAGCAGAGGGTGAAATTATTCTGATATGTAGTAACAGACACTCAGTGCAAGTATAATTAATGCACTAGTCCAGTCGGCACTTCACCCGTCCAGTCGTCCTATAACCTACATTCCCAGAATCCCAGTACAAAATCATAAAATAAATGGGGAAAATCGAGTAATCAATTATTTTCGGAGCCAACAATGACCAAACGAATTTGCCAAGTTCAGCAAGGGAATCCCAACATCTGCCTACGACACCAACAGACACGAGTCAATCTAGTGCCGGTCCCTAGAAAGAAAGGGACAGCTAATTTGAGTCGCGACCTCAAGGCCGCACAGATCCACACCACGCTCGCAACAAAGGAACTAGAGGAGGAAGAAAGGCAGAGAGAGAGAGGAGGGGCATTCCGCTCACATTGTTCCCCTTCCAGGCCTTGTACACCAGCGGCGCTTCCCCGCCAGCACCGGCGCCGGTGCCGACGCCAGCGCTGGCGCTGGCTCCGTTCATCGCCGTCGCCCGCTCAGCCACGAATAGCCGTCGAGATCACGGCCCAGATCACTACATAGCCGGCGGAGACACAGCAACCTCCCGGGATCACCGCGCCGCAGGTGGCGTGAGCTCGCAATGCCGTCCCCCACCCCAACCCCACCGCTGCGTGCGCCGCCGCTGATGTCGCGGGAGGAAGGGAGAGAAGCGAGACGAGATGAGACCAAATGGAAGGCCTCTGCTGGGGACATGTAGTAATATCTCGTTGTGGTCCCTTCTTCCATAACTTTTGCATAAAACCCCTCCAAGTTCTCAATAATTCTGCTCCCCACGCGGCATCGAACAGCAATGCGGCAATGCCCCCATCATTTGCGCAGCTTAGGTAGCTTCGTTCCTCGCTTTTCTGAATGAATTTTCAATTCAATTCTGTTAATATAAAAATTTGAAAAGACTTTTGTGTCAACTTTCTGTGTCTGCAGAAAGTTTGTTTGATTGAGTGGGGTTAGTGCAGCCGAAGGGCTACTTGCCCACCTAATCCTTGCTGTCAGGAGAGTTTGGGGCAAGTGGGTGAACAAAGCTGAGGAGAGGGTTTTGTTGGACTCTCAAATTCTAAGATGATTTGTGACTCTCTGACAGTCAGTTTTATTTACAAGCAACAAACCGCAGTGTTCTAACTTACCGCAGTGTTCTAACTTAAGAAGGTGTTGTTTGGTTAAGTGGTTCAGCTGCTGCAGCTGTAATGGTTTCGTTGTTGCTATGGGCTTATGGCACGACGACAAAAGCCATTGTCAGGTCAAAAGAGAAACCGATGCCCCTTTCTTCTGCATGTGCCACAGCTGAACAACTTTTGAAGTGGAATTAGTTGGCTTTGGCCCGCGGTGTACAATAATGATGGCTAGAGTTCTAAAGGCCGGGAACATATGATTATTTCATGCCAAAAGTAGGGAGATTTATAGTGTCTTTCTTCATTCTTCTTCCGTGCTAACGTGAGTGAGCAAAACATATTGAGACCGTTTCAAACGCAGGAATTTGGAATATCACTAGAATATGTTCATTTTCACAAACAAAAGAGAAACTGAAAAAAAACTACATTTCAAATGGGACACAATGCTCATTGTGATCACTATGCTAAGCGCCTCAACAGCTTCGTAAAAACTGTTGTGAGCAGTTTTTTTTTTATCAAACACCACTTTTCCAACATAACATTATAAATGAAGTTGTTTTTCTTTCCCTCTCACAAAGGAATAAAGTGGAAGAGAGCTCAAAAAAGTAGCTTATGCATACCTTCGGACAGGATAGAAATGCCAACTTTGTTGGATGGAATTCGTGTCTACTCTGATGCTTCTATCTCCCCGATCAAAATCACATCACAACGTAAATCTTTGGGCTTGGTGTTTTTCTTGTAGGTACTCACACGCAATAGACATTTCAATGTCTATATAAAGGCAAATATGAAGGGAGTATCATCGGTCTTCATATATATATTTGGAAGGAAGAGGCCCTAGCTACCCATGTTCTCAACAACCTCCACATTCCCCACGCCTCTCTCCTCTCTAACAACCAACAGCTTGTCAGTCATATTCATGTAGGGAACAACGAGGTCATTCCTAGATGGGACGAAAGTCTTCACCAACAAGAATTTGGCACAAGGCAAACATTATTAGGTCCACAAAATTTCTAGATCCCCAAAACACTACGGCTCATGTTGAAAGGAATTGCTAGGATATTGGTGGATGTACACTGGTCGAATTGTAACTTGCCTTTGTCTTGCTCATATCTCGATTTGTGTTGACACCTCAATACCTATAAAGTGGGCAAATCTTGCCCACATCAGGACTTCTTGTTTGTTGAGTAATATATTTGTCTTAAAAAAACTCTCATTTTTTCTCTCTTATATCCATGCATGAGACGTTGATGAAGCTATTTTGCCAAACAACTTTTTTCAAAACAGCTCAACTTCACCTAGAGAATTGTTCATGAAGTTGTTTAAAAAAAAAATTAGTTTTACTAGTCAGCCGTAGTGCCAACTGAGGCCTATATATATTTGGAAGCAAGAGGGAAAAAGACCCATGGAGCCATGAAGTCATCAGTGAGTTGCCAAAAACAGGATAAGATACTAACAATTGTGCAAGAAATAGTTAGTATCTCAATAGTGATATTTGGCTCGAAACAACTCAGGACTTCTTGTTGGTTGAGACCCTAATTTTCTTTAGTGGATGGGGGTTGCTCTTAGAGAGAAAATATGACTAATGTCTTTATTAAGCTTGAACTTCCAGTCATGGTACTCCCTCCGTTTCACAATATTGCGTCCTTATTTCCTTGTTTTCAATTGTGTTTAAGAGCCTCTCGTCTTATTCAACTTTTTTTAATAAATATTACCACTTTTGTTATGACTTATTACATCACTAAAGATATTGTAATGACGTTTTGTTTGTTTTATAATTTACATAAAAACTTTGAATAAAGACGATCCGGTTTTTTTTTATATCAAAGTTAAAATGCAAGTATTTAAAAACGGAAGGAGTATAATATATATTTTTCTCACAGCAAAACAAAATCGGCCACTTGTCAGCCGTAGAATTAAGAGCCAAACAACTTGTAAGAAAAAAAAAAAAATATAGTTGGCTTATTGTCCTTGTTTTCTACTGTGTTCAAGGACACAACATCGGAGCTTCGAAATCGAAACACGAGATAATAAAGGAGATCTATGTTTTGTTTATATCTAAGAATAATAGCAATATTGTCTTTGTTCTCAACTCTATCCATATGTTTATTTCTGTTTTTTCTTACTTTGCAGATTTATCTTCGTTTTGTTATGTTTATATCTAAGAGAATTATAGCAATATTCTTTGTTCTCAACAACCGGATAATCTGTATTAAAAAAAAAAAAACTATGTGCTTGTCCGTTATCCAAAAGGCGGCCTCCTGTGACTGTGAGTCTGTGACTCTGACCACGAGTCAGGGTCCACGGACCCGTGCCAACCACGGCGGCGCAACGCGGCGGGTCGCCGGGTGCGGGGAATCAGATCCTCTCCGGTTGGCTTCCCAACTTCTCTCTACGGTTGCACAACATCTGGCCGCTCATTTGCATCTAACGGTGAGCAACAGCATATGCGCTGCCGCCCTATGCTAGCTGGGCTTTGGCCCAATACCAGCACAACCCTTCACAGAAACAGAGCACAGGTAGACATTTTGGTTCTCGCGGGACAGGCGGCACCGTGAGTAATTTTTGGCGCGAGACTGGGACGGGGGCGAGCGCCGGGAACTGGGATCAGATTTCTGCTGGTGTGATGCTCCCGATCGGTAAGCAGATGGAATTCTGCACTCACGTGATCTCTTGTTGTGCACTTAAGCGTTGTTCTAATTTGATTTTGTCCTCGGTGACTGGATGTTGCTGGAATTGATGGATTCAAGTTGATCTGATATTGAAGCTCTGAAGAGAACATGAGCTTGATCGAATGAAAACAAAAACTGCATATTGAAGATGGAAGAAAAAAGGGTGTGTCTACGCCGGGATCCCAGCTGCAGTCTACGCCGGCGTGCAGTTGCGCTGGCAGACGTTTGTGATCATGTCCTCGCAGCTGTAGGTGATGACGGGGCCGGGGCCTTGACCGGGAGGAATTCCTGCAGCGAGCTTGACGCGCCGTCTCGCACTCCCGGTGGCACCCCTGCACGTGCATCCCGGTGGCGGGAAGGTAAACGCCGGCGTGGTGACGAACTCTCTCGCCAGAACAGCACGGCGTAGCAGCTTCGTCGGCGAACTCGTGCGTGGATGAACGATGGTCGGAAGGGCGCGCGCTGTGCCTGGCGAGGACGCAGCGCCCGATCTGGTGCAGCGCTAGAAGAAGACGGGACTAGTGGCGCGCGGGCGGGGAACGAGCGCCGACGATGGAGGAGCCGTGCGCCTGGGGAACGAGCTGCAGCGGCGGCGGCGGAGGTCGGAGTCACGAGAGGATAAGAATGCCACGGATGGTGTGATGGGCTCACATGGGCCGGTATCAGGCCTATTAAATTGAGTTTTCTGAGGGCACGCTTCGATCTAAAATCAACGGCTCAGATCAGAACTGTAGAGACAGTTTGGATTTGTCAACTTTAGAGGATCTCGTTCCGGGTGCGGAGGGCTGCGGAGCTGCGGCAGGCGGTGTAACGGGCCTGCGGCGCGAGGCAGGCGGCGTCGCGGCGGCAAGCTGCTGCCGGCCTGCCGAACTGCAGCTGCAGTTGCCATTTGGGGTGAGATGCGGCAAGGAGCACGTAGCGTGGTGGTGGTAGCAGGCGGGGGCGAGGCGAGCTCCGGTGGATCCACCCGGCTCCGTTCATCGAGCTCGATCGAGTGGCAAGTGGCAGCTTGCTGGAGGACAAGAATGGATTTCGTCGGAAGGAGTTCACTGGACGGGAACCTATAAATGTGTCCGCTTCTCTTCCCCACGCCCGGCCTTGTCGCTTCTTTATCGCCAACCTGTGGCCATGGGCGCTCCACCACGCACCACCACCACCCAGTCCCCTCCTCCTCCTCAAACCCACCACCCCTTTCTCGCTCGCCTCGACCCCCCTTTTTGTGTCCCTATGGCGGCCGTTACCACAGCCACCGCCGCCGCCACGTCCCTCCTCCTTCTTCCACCGCCGAAGCCTCGTCCACAGCCCGCGCGCCAGTACATCCGCGCCCTGGTGGCACTGCCGCCACTCCAGCTCCAGGCTCGCCTGGCGCGCCGCCGGGTGTCCGGAGCCTAGCCGTCCTCGGCCGCGCCGGCGGCGGAGGGCGCGGGCGCGTCGTGGGTGCCGGTGGTGCCGCTCGCCGCGCTGCCCCGCGGGAAAGCGCCGCGTGATCGTGCAGGACGGGGAGGAGATCCTGCTACTCTGGTAAGAGGACCAGGTCTTCGCCATCGAGAACCGGTCGCCAGCGGAGGGCGCCTACACCGAGGGCCTCCTCAACGCCAAGCTCACACAGGTCCGTCTCCACTCGAGCTCACGTCTCACTACTAGCTTTTTCGACACATACATTGCCTTTTCTGGATACCGTATGAAAAAGTATGCAAACAGAAAAAGATCGACAACCAAACCCATCCAAATACATTTGTTTTGAATTGAAATAATCTACAGATTCCTATTAATAAACTTCCCTAGTTGGTTCTAGAGTTTCAAAACAAGTTAAAATTTACTTCTAACTTGTGTGATTGGTGTGAGCAGGTATCAACTTTTATGCCTGTTTTTATCTGTACCAACTAAGAAGATGCATGCATCTTTAAGTCATTATTATAGGAATCCACAGATGTATCTAACTATGCGCATATCTTTACCCTTCATGAACTAATAAAATTACCCGTGTTTATGATTGATTAAAACAAACGTGACATCTAGAAATGCTCAGTAAAGCTTTCAAGCAAATGAGTTTGCCTATAGAATTGTCGTTTATGGCTTCTTTCGACTGTGCACATTTTACAAAACTGGAATGTTCGTGGTAGTCTATAGTACGTTCAGTATATGAAGCTTTGCAAGTTTTTAAACCCTGTCACCGAACATTCTTAAAGGTTTTAGGCAAAAGAATTAAAACACTCGATCCTCAATTGCTGCTAACATGTGTGAAGCGTACTAATGGGTGTGCAGTAATACCTTTCTTGTGTATTACTATGATGAGATGATTTTGCTTTCCTTCACAAAGATGTGACCTTGCATTTTCTCTTTTTTGGTGTTTCAGGATGGGTGCATTGTTTGCCCATCAACAGACAGTACCTTTGACCTCCGCACTGGGGAAATAAAAAAGAATGGTATCCTAAAAACCCTGTCCTAAGGGCTCTTACGCCGGCTTTGAGGAAACTATTCACTTACCGTGTGAAAATAGATGAAGAAAACATATACATCAGCATCAGTGGGGCTGATAGTGTAGGATCAGCAGAGATTATATTCAGCGGGAAAGCTCAACCTGGTGTTACTGCATCGGATGTCAATGTGGAAGAGGTATCAGATTTTTCTTCTCTTACTCTCTGAGAACCACCAGAAGACAATTTCCTTTTTCTGTTTAATACGATTCCTGCTTTTTATAGTTAACTTCAGTCTGCATTCTCAGCGAAATGAGAATTTCACAGAAAATCTGCATCCAACTTATACCTCTTTATGTTTTCAGGTGAGAATGATAGTCGACGAGGACGTTGGAGGTTTCGGTTTCACCAGTGCGAATGAACTGATCAATGGAAAAGCCGCTATAATTGGCTTTCTCTTGTTGATAGATTTTGAGCTTTTAACTGGCAAGGGCCTTCTCAAGGGGACTGGTTTCTTGGACTTCATCTATGCAGTTTCGGGAGCTTTCAACTGATAGTATGTATGTTTGTTCCTTGGTACTTGACTACCCTTAGAAGCCTAGGTTTTGTCAGCGTACGTACAGTTGAGTGCACGAGCAGTTGTGCTTGTAATTGAACACCATGGTTGCCTGTAAAGTGAGGAACACGAGAGTCATTGCTGAATGTTTTTTTTTGTTTTTAAAAAAAAAATCTTAACCCTATATAAAATGGGTTTGGTGTCAACTTTCTGTGACTGCATGTTGTCAAATAAAAAAAAAATCTGTGACTGCAGAAAGTGTGTTTGATTGGGGTTAGCGCAGACGAAGTGGGGCTACTTGTCTGTCCTCCAAATTGTTGCTTGCAGACTGGAGACTCTGCAAGAAGGCAATCATATATGGAGAAATATATATAGGGTTTGAAATGTAAAACCAGGCTGAAAAGCAGTGAGCCAGCCGGTTGGACCGCTGCGGCCGCCGGCCGGCGCATCTCATGCCATCTCGCTTTCCCGAGAGCTTTTGGCAGCCGCTGGGATCCTTCCTTGCCGGAAACCGAGAGCCACAAATCATTGCGCTGATCATGGATCCCTAAACTAAACTGCCGTATCATCCATCTCTAAGATCTCTTGATAATGATATCAGTATCAGAGTCCCTTTCCTTTTTCTCTCTTGTTTTTGCACACCCAACCTGGACCAGGGGAGTACTACTATACCATACTATACTCACGTCGGCCCAGTGTGGAAGTAGGGCCCAGTCTCTTTCCGTGGGCCAGGATTCATGATTGACGTCGTAGTGGGAAAGGGGCCTTGGTGCGCGTCCGGGCCCAACAGTCTTCAGCTGGGCCGGCCAGTATCCAAGGCCGGAAAAGTCGCCGTGCTCTATTTCAGGTTAGGGACAGAAAACACCCCCAAAACATTTGTCTCCTTCCCAAGTCCCAAGTGGAAAGCAAGCTAGCTTTGGAGCTCTCTATCTTTTTCCTTTGCCCCCACCACTAAACACTACTGGACTGATGATGAAAGCGGACGTGAGCGACGACGCACCAAACTGGTTGCAGTACTGTACGCAACATCCTTTCTGCACTGCAAGGCTTCCCTGAGGCGCTGGAGTTGGCATTCCCTGCGATCCACGAAAGCCATGGCAAAGGCAAAGGCAGGGTTGCCACGGCACCCAGACAGACAGACAGACGGGTGGCACGTCGTTCCTCTTCCTTCCGTGCCAGCAACCACCCCGGACCCGACACCCAAGCAGGTGCAGTGCAGTGCAGGGTTGGAGGCAACAAGACGTGCTCGCGGCCTCTGCGTGCAAGCCGAGCAAACCGCGGCGTCCGGTCCGGTCACTCACTCCGGTGCCGGCCGGGGAATGAAAAAGGCGACGTGGTGCGCGCTGCCCACACGATTGTCCTGTCCCTCACTAGGCGCGTACGGACGGACGGACGGACGGGCGATTGCGTGCGTGACGCGGGACGACGGCCGGCCGGGCGGGCGGCATCACTCGCCCGCCACGGCAGCGTTCGGTGGCCATGCTCTGTAGCTTCCGCCACCGGCCCACCGCATTGCGTGCCCATCCATGATCCATCCACCGCCGGCGACGTGCGCCCGTGGGCATGCGCTCGTGACCCCGTCTGTCGCGGGTCGGCGGGGTGGCACTTGCCGGGACGGCACCGCACCGGGGGTCTTGAGTGTGAGTCTTGACTCCTGACAGGAGAGGATCCGGCGACCGCGAGCGCAGTCAATGGGGATGGACGCACGCAGCGGCCACCGCCCACGGGCCAGTGCCAGTTGCCAGTGCGCAGTGTGGTGCACGTGATGGCACTAGTGATGGGGCGGGCGGGCGTCCGTCCGTCCGTCCGTGAGCGCTGATGGTTGAGCGATCGCCGCCGGCTTGCTTGCCGGGCAGGGCCGGGCCGATGATCGTGTCGACCACGCACGACGTCCCGGCCCGGCCGGCGTCAGTCACGTCGTCCGTGCACGCCACGCGCCATGCATGGCACCGTGGTGCCCGTTGCTCAGGGCACGGCCGCTGCCCTCGCCTTCCTTGCTGCCGTCCTCGTCTGTCTCGCTGCAACAGCAAATGCAGCAAATGCCAAAGCCTACTACTACCAAAGCCCAAAGGCAAAAAAAAAAAAAGGCCAACGGACGCGTGCAGTCGCCTGCCTGCCTGGGCTGTCGTGCCAACTGCAAAAGCCGTTGCCTACTTGCCATTGCCCCCAAGGCGCCCGATGTGCCTGGCGCTGCATTGCGCTGCACCGAGTGGCATGGCAGACACATCGATTCACGAGTGACGACTCACTGGCAAAGCAAAATCGGCCGCAGCTCGTGGCGTTTCCGCCTGTTGACGAGCGAGTCGAGCAAGGCCAGACCCACTCGCAGGGCTGGCTGCCCCGTGTTGGCTTCTGACGACGCCCGATACGCCGACCACCGGCGGTGGACGGTGGTCGGTGAACGAAGCGCCCGCGGCCTGCAGGTCAAAACGCGCTGACATTTGACGACGCCGGACGCGCACGCGGCACGCACGCACGCCTTGCTGGTCATACCGCGCGCTTGCCTTGGCTTTGGCACCGCACGGCGGGTCGGTCATCGCCAGCGCAGCAGGGAGAGAAAGAGAAAGAGGACAAAGGCGGCGACGACTTTTACTAGCGCTCGAGCTCGTGCGCCTCCTTGTCTGTCTGTAGAGCAGCTGCAAGTGTAAACTTTTGGGTTGTCTTTTTGGAAGCGGCGTGCTAAACAAGCTTAGAGAGAGAGAGAGAGATTACGAGGTGAATGTGGGGATCCAATGTTGGTAGGCGCGTCAGGTGAGGTGAGGTGAGGAGGGCGGTGGCCATGGCGTGGAAGCTTCTCCATGTTCTCCCGTTAGGAAAGGCGGCCGGCGAGCCAAGAGAGACGAGAAGGAATTTCTTTCGTGGAGGCGGAAAAGGTAGAGAGGGGAGGCGCAACGCAAACGCAAGCAAAGCCCGGAAAGGAACAGCAAACGCACCGCACCCGACCGTACCTCGGGAAACCGAGAGGGCACTGAACTCAACCACCGGGACGGGAGGAGGAGACACGTGACGTGACTCGTGACAATGCCTTGCCTTGTTGCCGTGCCACTCCTCTTTCACCAACATGGAGGATAGGATGCACATACTACTCCAAACGGCAATGGCACTTTACACTAGTACAGTAGAAATTGAAATTACTGCGGGTTTACACTGAATCTCTGCAAATGTTGCAGTCATCGCCGCCATTGTTCCCATGGTGCCATGTTAGAGTAACTCCCGCCATCATCAAAAAATAAACTTTTGTTTTAAATTTAAGAGACAATTTGTAAAATTAAGAGTTTAAATTTGTTATCAACTCCAACCATCACTCTAAAATTAAGCATTCAAAGGTGGAATTGGTAAGTAGGAGAGTTTTTTTTTTCTCGAAAAAATAAAAAGACTTGCGTTTCATTGTATTTAAGAAAGAGTTTTTACAAGATAATGTTCGGGAGGTTACAGATCTTGCTTTTGAGTTCGTCCTCCCCAAACTGATCGGCATGCCGACTACTCGCGAATGAGACACCCTAGTTTGCACGCCCGGCATTGACCACCGATCGGCGGTGTGCTTGATGGTGGCTAGCAACTGGTTCACGCGGGAGCTGCAGTTTCGAAAGCATCTCGCGTTTCGCTCTTTCCAGATTTCCCAGGCCACCAGGGTGAACAATGTATCTGCTCCCTTGCGCTTGTCACCATGCCACCTCATCCTCCAGCTGTCCCACCATTGTAGCGTTGAGTTGCCCCCCACTTGCGAGGAGTCGGCGCCGAGTACTGCTAAGATGGTCCACCAAATTTGTCGGGAGACCGAGCATCCTGCGATGATGTGATCAATGGTTTCTGGTTCCTGGTCGCACAGGAAGCAATTGTCTTGCGCCTGTAATCCATGCCTCCGCCTCCTGTCTGCGGTCCAGTGTCGTCTTCTTATAGCCAACCACAAGAATATCCCCACTCTAAGCGGTGCCCATGTCTTCCGGATGCGCTTGCACCCCAGGATTGGGTGCGAGGCTATCCGCAAGGTGCGGACGCCAGACTTCAAGGAGTATTTTCCGTTGGCCGACCATTTCCAAATGAGGCGATCGTCGGCGTCGTTGAGCTGCACCAACATGACTTGGTCCCACAGCGTAGGTACTCATAAGCCAGGGGACTGTGATGCCCCGGTTATCCGGCGCACCCACGCTCGGCCCTGCATGCCTTCTGCGACCGTCGTGCTGTTGATGCAACTTTTACTGACGAAGCTTAGCAGCGATGGAGCTATGTCCTTGACCGCGCGCCCATTGATCCAGCGTCCAGTCCAGAAAGCGGTTAGAGAGTTGATAGGAGGCTCCGATTTATAGAGGATTGGTGGAGAGCTTAAAAATGAGAGCTAATTTAAGTTGTATTTTTAACTCAAACTCTAAAAAATAGAGTAGGGGTTTGGTTAGAGGTCTTGATTGAAGTTGCTCTTATCTTGTTAATTTTTTTAAGCAGCCTCACTTATTGTAGGAGCAGGGCACACGTTGGAGAGAAGGCTCGGCTCCAAAAAAGAGAAATAGGAATAGCAAGAGACGGGGCAGTTGTGTTTTGGACAACGGTGGGTTGAGTCCGGTTCACGCCACCGCCGGCTACCCTATAAAACGGCGGAGCCGACGGCCCCCCTTTTCCGCTCCTCCACACGACGACGAGCCAAGGCGACCGCCGCGGATCCCATCCACCTTCTTCCTCCTCCCTCGTCCATCCCACCATGCCGACGATGCCGTCTACTATCTGACATCGATCAGCAGCCAGGAAGGCAGATCGCGCAAGCAAGCCACCCCCCACACAAATCCAATCCGGCTTCGATCCCATCGGACATCGGCGATGGAGGCCCGGCCGCCCGGCGCGTGGCGCCTGCAGCAGCAGCAGCAGCAGGGCCCCGGCGCGCCCGTCGCGGGCCTGCCCATCGGCTTCCGCTTCCGCCCCACCGACGAGGAGCTGCTGCTGCACTACCTCCGCCGCAAGGCGCTCGCATGTCCACTCCCCGCCGGCGTCATCCCCGACGCCGACCTCGCGCGCCTCCACCCGTGGGACCTCCTCCCCGCCGCCGCCGCACCAGGTATCTATCACCCATACCTCTCCATCGCCTCCACCGGCATTGCTGCCGCTAGCTCGTCCACACTCCATTCGCGTCCCTTGACTGACGAAGTAGGCGCGATCCAACCAACGAAACTGCAGGAGGGGTAGCCGACGCTGACGGGGAGCGCTTCTTCTTCCACCGCCCGGCGACGCGGTGCTGGCGCAAGGGTGGCGGGTCGGCCAGGGCGGCAGGTACCCGGCGTCTGGAGGCCGTCCGGTAAGGAGACCCTCGTCGTCTCGCCGCGATGCAAGCGCACCGTCGGCACCAAGCGGACGCTCGTCTTCTGCCCTCGCCGTGGCCGCGGCGGCCCTCGCACCGACTGGGTCATGCACGAGTACCGCCTCCTCCCCGCCGGCCTCCACCTCCACGGCTGCGCCGGCGCCGGCGCCAACGCTCCCCTCCGCCCACTAATGTAAGCGCCATTCCTGGCTGTGTAGCTCGTGGATCGCAACGATGTACATACGGCGGCTGACTTGCTATTTCATGTACCTGAATCTGTCTGTAATCCAGGTGAACTCCCATGCCGCTAGTGGCGCGGCAGCCGACTGGGTGGTCTGCCGCATTTTCAGGAGGGCCAGGCCGGTCCACCGCGCCCGTCTTGGTGGCGGCGAAGAGGAGCACGCGGCGGAGGAGAGCCCGTCGTCCCCGTCGTCGTGCGTCACCGACGCTTCCGACACCGTTGTCGACCAAGAGGATGACGGCGACGAAGGGAGCAGCAGCAGCTGGAGCGCCGCCTCCTCTAATTGAGAACTGAGTAGAAGAGTTGGCTTAGCCCGTTGATCAAATCACCGGCGCCGTGTTCTAATTTGCCGTAGAACCCTCATCAGTACCGTAGCAATCGATATAGAGACAAGAAGATCGAGCTCCAACAAACCATAAACAACAATAGCTTAAGAAGAAGAAGAAGAAAAAGCTAAGAGCTTTGCTAATTCTTTGCTGTTGTTGGAGCTCGTTGCGAATCCATTCCTTCAGAGTGTTAATTAGCGAGAAATTAATCAGTTCCCTTTCGGCAATTAATCACTATTTCCAGCTGTTTCTTGTATGTTCTTTCACAATAGTGGCTCATTTGTACTGTACTGTGAGGCTTTTGCTTCCCCGTTTCGATTTCTTGGTGCTGTTGTGAGAGTGAGACGACACCAAAACAAGCGATTGTGCCAACTGTTGGTAGTGATAAAACCAAACCAAGCAGAAATAGGAAGCTAAAGCAAGTCAAGCTCCACAAGGAACCGATGCCCCAACAATCTGAATAGCTTCACTCTTCAGTGAATGCAAGGAACAGCAGGGACGACACACAGGACATGTATACAAAGCAAGAATCATAAAAGGGTTGCAGAATAAAAGGTGATGCTGATCCGAGGGAGGTTAAGAGCTTGAGGGAGCTGAGAGAGCAGTGAGCAGAGGCCGGCCAGAGGATGAGAAAGGTAGGCCAGAAAGGGCATTACACTTAGGAGGAGAAAGGATGCAGAAAAGGAGACGACGGACGGACGGACGATAAGGTTCCTGATACTCGTCACTCACTCATTGCTGCCAAGAGGGCGTAGAGCAGAGATGCCTTTCTTCTTCAGGGGCCTTTCTTGGCGAACCTGCTGCTGATTCCTGCTGCCAGCCAGCAGGACGGAGGAAGACGAACGAACAAGGACCAAATCTTGGCAACCTGATCTCTCTGGTCCAACACCAACAGACGTTCGTGCGAGGCGAGGAGGAGGCATCTCGCCTCGCCTCAACTCGCCATCGCTTCGAATCAAATCCCAGCGAATAATCCGTTCCAAGGGGACGAAAGATTTGGGGGGAGAAGGAATTTCACCCCTCGCGTGCGCACTGAGCCTGATCCTGCCTGCTGCTTACTGTATTATTCAGTTATTCACACTGTCACTGTCGCTGAGTAATAGCCGGAGGCGGATTCCGTTACTGCTCCATCGGCGGCGACTAGGTCGGCAAGTCACGAGCAGAGGATCGTCTCCCATGGTGGTGCTGTAGCTTTTCAGAGCCGCGGTGGTCGTGACGCACGGGTGAGATCACCGTTGAGCACCACCGGGTAGTTAGTTGTGGCTGCACTGCAATCTGCATTAGATTAGCACGTAAGCAGCTGGCGTCAAACAAGAAAAGCACTGCTGGTTAGCAGCGTCTGAAAGACTGAAAACTGGTGTTTAGCTAGCAGACAACATCAGCATCATTGGATGGAAGGTTTTCCTTCACTGAAAAGGAACCTCCTGACCTCCGATGTGCTGACAGCTCAGCTCGGAGAAAGAAAGAAACCGCCGCCGTCTCTGTTGAATCCAACCATGGAGGTGTGGAACAGGAGCAAGATCGGTGGAACTCGTTGCCACGACAGTTAAGGGGAGACGCATCGCGGCCGGATTGACTTCGTCGTTCTTCAGGGTTCAGACTGCTCTCAGAGTAGAGTTGTAGAGTTGTTGGGTCATGGATCTTGCAGATGACAGTAATCGGACATGCCGTTTGGATGCACGCAGATGACAGTAACGCAGAGACGAGTCGTTTGATGAAGGGAAAAGTTTAGCTGAATGTGATATCACATGGATGTTGTATGGAATGTTTGGATACTAATAAAAATAAATTGCAGGTTTCGTCAGTTCTCGGCGAGACGAAATAATTAAGTATAATTAATCTTTTATTAGCAAATGTTTACGGTAGCATCAGTGTTAAAACTTCGTCTATCAAAACAATTACCGTCCATGTAATTATTTTTTTTTTTTTGAGTACGGAAACTAAACAGCTGGTCAGCATCGAGGGGAAGTGGCGGAGTCAATGCCGTACTGACTGATTGGACAGTAACAGCAGGGGCAGCAGAGCAGCGTTCGTCAGCCGATGCCGCCGGCGGTCGCACAGCACAGCACTGACACAGGAGGTAAGCATTTTTCTTTCTTTGCAGGGTCCGTCGTCGTCGTCGTCGGGCAGGGCAGGGCAGGACGGCGACGAAGAGCAGGGAGACAGCGGCAATCGCACTTCATTGCAGAGAGATCGCAATCCATCCATCAATCGCTCGACGGACGGAGTGAATTCTGCACGGCTCCGGTGTTTGAATGCGGCCATGCGAGTACAGCAGCAGCAGCAGCCGCGGACGCAACACGCATGCCACGGCGTCGCGTCGCACGCACGAACAAGCATGGCAGGCGGCGGACGCAAGCAACAGGCCGGCCGGCTGGGTTGGCCCTTTGGCCGCCGGAGCAGCTGTGGATGGACGGACATGCAGGCTAGGCTAGGCTGACTTAGGACGAAGAGGAACAAGCGCGGTGCCTGCCTGCCGGCTGCCGCCATGCGTGTCCAATGCTCCTCTGGGAGGACGATGGATCATAGATGGATGGCAACATGTTGGTGAGCCCCGCACCGCACGCAATTGTGCGACCGCCGGTGGTCACTGGTCAGGTCATCAGTTCAGTTGGTACTCCTACTGTGTCTGCGTGTGTGTGTTTGGGAGGAGAGCCAATTTCCGTCTCGGATTTGCCCGGCCGGTTGGTTTCTTGCGTGCAGGCAGCGGGTGCGGCTGGGTTCGCTTCGACATCACACATTCACATTTCGGGTGGTACTACGACTGCATCTGCAAGGAGGAGGAGGAGCAAGGTTGCCGAGCTGTGGATCTGAGGAGATGAGGCAGCAGCTGCACGCACGCAACAAGGAGAGTTATGGCTCTCTGCCAACAGTAAGTGTACAGCAGCGAGGTAAATTTATCTTTTGCATCTCCTCAGTCAGTGGGTGTGTAACCATGGGGGCTGTTTTAATGTACGTACTCCATATAGGTAGGACAGACAGATTTCACCGATTTGGTTTCTGCTAGAAATGAGAGAAATGTATTTGTGTATCGTCGTCTGTCCATGATGATGAGTTGGTTCAGTGCCTGATGATGGATGGCATGATTAGCATGATTAGGTGAAAGAGGAATCTGGGCGACGGATACTCCTGCTGGTGATTTTTTTTGAGAAATCTTGGGGGGGATTAATTCATCCCCACCCTGGTTGTATTCCACAGATGCCGGCCAGCAAGCGGTGGGCGGAATAAGAGGCCCGTGTTACAAAAGTTCAGTTCAGCATTTGGGGGTGTATAGATTACATGAAACTCAATTGTCTCCGATGCCTAGCTATGGCTTCCTTCTTCCTCGGTATACGGCAGCTCCAGTCCTGTGCTGCGCTTCTGCAGGCTGCCTTTAGGCGGCCTATGTTGGGTGCCGCTCCCCTTTAGGCGGCCTGCTGGTGATTAGCCAGACCTACTCGGCATTTCGCAAGCTGTGATTGGATGGCAGCAGAGCATCTGCCGGGGGTTGGGTTAACCCTGTAACCATGATAAATCTATCCGCGTCAGGTCATACATTGACCAAATTCGTGCAGATTCAAATCAAATAGGAGTACTAGTATGGTTATTGTTTGTTGCCCTGTTGGCTGTTGGTCAGCAGCTCCAGCCTTGACAATAAACAAAGATGGCTGTGTCCCCTTGTGCGTGTACGTGTGTGTGCTTTCATTTTCTGTGAACAATGGGCAGGCAGGGCAGGAGCAGGAGAGGAGGTGATGAGAGAAATCAGGGCGCAATCAAACGCGGACGAGCCTGTCCAGTCCCCACCTGTGGATCATTGACACTTTTTTTTTTTTTTTAGTACGATCGTGGGACTGAGCACATGGATTGTGAATCTCAATCGCAGATGCTGTTGCTCGTGGCGGTGACTTGCGCTCGGACGGAACCTGCCTGCCCTGGGTGCATGAGGTTAGGATTGGGATTGAGCAGCTGCGCCATGGCCCATTGCAACTGCAATTGCGATTGCAATGATGATTAGCCAAGCCAGCGGCGGATCAACTAGTACGTACGGTACGGGCGGGCACTCCAGCACTGCCACTGTGGTGTTGCCGTGGTGCGGACGAGGTGCATGTGGTTGGCACGCTGCCCCAGGACGCGCCGACCGGACCGGTGTTGCCCCTCACGGTGCCGGCTGCCGCTGCTTGCTTGCCCGGCCGGCGGCGGCCCCCAACGGAAAGATCTTGGGAGGTGGCTCACGGCAGGCACGCCCACACCCACAGCAGCAGCCAGAGCAGGGCCATTGTCCATTGCCAGACGCCACCTCGCCCCGGCCGGCCGGCCGCTCTCTTTTCCAAGGCGAGCGAACCCAGTCTGCCACTGCCAGCGCGCTGCATGGGGTTGCTTGCGCCCTTTCCCAAGACCAAATCCGTCCATCCCGTCACCCCGTTCCGTCCGTCTCGTCAAATGTCAACCATGCATGCATCTCCGCCGTCCGTCCGGCCGCCGCTCGATCACTCCGTCACAGTCCTTTTCCTTTCGTGCCCAGCTATCAAGCCAAAGTCCATGGATGATCATCATGCATGGGGCAAGGTCGGTCCTGCTCCTCCTCCTGCTGCTACTATGTGCCCTACTACTCCGTACGTACTCTCATACGGTCCCTAAATAGATGTGCCATTCTCGCTTCCCGGAAATCCACGTTTTCAAACTCGCCAAGAATTATTTTTAAAATATATAAATATTTACGCTAAGTAATTAGATTATCTGAAAGATCTTTAAATCTAGCTTTTTAACAAATTTATTTAAAATATAAATGTTCTTGCGTATTTTCTACAAACCTAATCAAAGCTGGAAAGTTTGACCCAAGACGCACCCCCATACGACATCTAACGAGGACGGAGGGTGTAGTTTATAGCTGGCTGCCTTGCCTCGTTGGGCCATTCAGCATTCACCAACAGCAAGCACAGTACGCAACGGGTACGGTACGGGTACTCTGTACGTACAGTACAGCGGCTTGCTGGCTCGGCTCGCTAACCACCAGCGACGAGCACGGCATCTTCTTCTCTCGTCTGACGAGGGGTGATGACTCATCCGCCATACTAGTAGACTAGTAGTACATGCAACTCCAGAATAAATAATGGAAAGCATATAAAAAAAATGGCGCCAGTGTCAGCCAGTTGCTAGTCCTCCCGGAGACGCTACCCACGCATGGGAGGAGGACGACGGACAGATTGAAAAACTGTTGCGTCCGTCTATCGATGGCCTAATCATCAAGTCAAATGATGAGCTCCAAAAGATACCAGTGGTACTTATAAATATACAAGTTGGCTTACTGTCGTCCTTTGAGTTTTCCAGCCCTATAGGGATCAACTTTGACACTTTTTTTTGTGCAATTATATATTTCCTCAGGGATCAGATAAGTCGTTTTTTGGACAAGTTTGAGTCAAACATCGGAACATAAATCATAAATAACTTTTAAGTTGTTGAAGTTTGTAAATATAAAAATTATATGAGTAAATTTGTCTTAAAAATACTTTGATAAAGTATACATATATCACATCCATAAGAGCAGTGATTATGGCGGTCGTAGTTTCCGCTAAATGGTGATGGATGGAGGGAGGTGAGGAGAGAGAGAGAGCTGTGTACGTAAACTACAGGCCGGCTTAGGCAACCAAGAACCTATGTGAGATGACAAGTGGATTACTGTATTAATTAGAAAGAGCTTAACTATTGTATGGGTGAAATGAGAAGGCTGATAAGAACCTTCACAGTACCAAGCTTCTTTGGTATCAGATATAATACTTCGCTCTAAATATTTTTATAATAATAAGAGGTCAAAGTTGTGTTTTGAAGACCAGGTGTCATTTGTCCTAAACGACTTCTAATACTATCCAGGAGGAAGATTCTCCATATGTATGGACTAACTATTGTGCAATATTTATATAGCTTGCGTGCATACCCCCAACAAGATTTTTTTTTTTTTTTGATAATGGATAATAAAATCCATACCCCAACAAGATGCTCCAAGGGGAACTCTAATTTGTTGGTGCTTGCTGAAGCTGAATGCTGCTGTCTGCTGACCATGCATGAAACGTGAGGTCGCTCTCTTGGCACCTACTCCATCCGCACGGGAATTGAATGGGTCCTCGGTGCTGTGTGGTGAGGGCGATCGATCGATCGAACACGTACAAGCACAGGTTGCATTGCCCACAAGTGGGTGGATCGGACTCAAAGAGCCGAGCCCAAGCAAGAACCCCCATGGCCCATGACCCATGGGGACGCACTATCGGCTTCTCCTGTCGGCCCGTGGGGACGCAATAGGACGCACTTCTGGCTGCTTGCTCTCAATCGACCTCCTCACCATCACTACAAGCGGATGTGAATCTCTGATTCACACGTCAAAGGTTCAATCGGCTTAATGACAACTCGTAGAGCTAAGCAAGCACATCTACACAAGGCAGAACCATCGCAGATGTGTGTAGAATAACACCTCAATCCATGTGCTCGCTCATAGGACCTGTCGGCCGCTCAACTGTCGACAGGTACCATATCACAAAATTTTTTATGATACATCTTCCAGATATGCATATGCAATTATTCATTTAAAATGAATTCTCCATGGGATAAGGGGTAGGCCTGTAGGGTTAGGGTAGGATGGTGGACGAGCCAGCTAGGATCGGAGCAGAAAAAAAAAAAAGGTGCCGGTGAAGTAGAGCTCCAATCTTTCCTCTTGATCATCGGAGGACACAGGTTAGTCGCCTTTAAAAGTTCCAGATTTTTTCACTCTTTCTTCATCATATCAATCTAAAGAACACATGCATGTAGCCAGTAAATATAAGTAAAAAAAAAATTAATTGTATAGTTTGGTTATAAATTATGAGACAAATCTTTTAAACCTAATTAGTTTATAATTAGTCAATATTTACCAAATACAAACGAAAGTGATATAGAAGTTCAAATTCTACAATTTTGCCTGCATCTAAACAAGGCTACGTTGCCTACAAGTGCAAGCTACAGCCTGCTCCTGCTATCCTGCAGCAACTGAACCACTGAATCCATCCAGCCCCTTGTTCATTTGCCGTAGCAGTAGCACTGTGATAGACCAGCACTATAGCAGGAAGATGAATGAAGGCCCCCATGAATGAAAGCGACTCAACAACTCTCCAAGGCAAGCTGGAGGTGGAAGAAGACGACGGAGTTGGAGGGTGTGCCATTGTGTGTCATTGGCAATTGTCTACAGTAGCGGCAGCAAGCAAGCATCTCGATCGGTACTCAGCTTTAGGCATTGATGAAAGCAGCAACTGGCTAGCTGTCTATACCACCAATCCACCATTAGCAACTCTGCACCACAGTGCGTGAGGGGGCTCACGGCTCGTGTTCGATTCAAATGCAACAGGGTGGAAGCAGCTGCATCTGTTCCGCAAGCAATTAGCTCTGTTCGATCGTCTAGGCTTTACCCTGTCTATGTTTTTCCTTCAGATCCTGAGAATTTATTTGACGGGTGCAATGCACAAGACTTGTATATGCATATGTTCTCAAGAAAAAGGGTGGGCACATCAACAGCCAACAGCCAACAGCAATGCAAGTCCTGTTTATTTCAAGAGACATCAGTTCGTTCTTGATTTCCAAGGGGACAGCACAGCAGCAGCCCGCTATCCTCGTCAACGGTCAGCAGCATACAGCAAGCCCGTCGTCCCACTGTCACTTGCATTACACAGCCGTTAGTATTTTGGCAGGTGTATCCGTGGCATCTAACATCTGTAACCTATAGCAATCCTACGTGACAAAAAAAAGGCTAAAATCACAAGCTTCACTTACAAAGAGATTAAACAAGCGACCGGTGGCTTCAAACAACTGTTATGTTGGGCAGTGGTAGCTTTGGTCATGTATTCAAATCTCATGAGATCAGAGTTCGGGATTTCGACAACGGGGTGCAATCTATGGGACACAAGAACCTGGCCCGCTTGATTGGGTATTGCAAACATCGGATGCTGGTGTTTCAGTACATGCAAGGAGGCACCCTCGCCGACTTATCTTATTTCTTTATCAAGCTTGCTGTGATTTTTAAGGTTGAGGAATAGCAAGGACTTGTGCAGTTACAGTATACTCTTTTGGGTGAGATCTGTAAATCCAATTGGGCCAATAGATTCATACTTTTTTCCCTATCCTTTGTTCACCAATGATTCTTGGTTCATGCAGGTTGTTTGGCTGTTCACAGTTACAAAAGGACTGTTGCCTCAATCCCAAGTGTTCAGTTGCTTCCGTGCCAAAAAAAAATACTATTGATCCATGAAACAATTTGGTATTGAGGCCAGATAATTTATAAGGCAAACAATAGTACCCAACTAATACTCAAAATCTCTGAAATGTTTCGGCCACATGAGGTACAGATGACAGGTAACATAACATTAGCAAACTCTTGACAAAAGATGACAACTGTTCTAAAGATGACAAGCTCCTCCTAGAGTTGGCAGACACAAGCTCTTCCACATTCTTAGGTATTGGTTGCCCTGGTGTAGATCTGCTGGCTTGAGTGGACAGAGACCATCCGGATAAGGCCACGCGCCATCAGGTCCTTGATGGCCCTCCGAGCCAGGGAGCCATTGATCTGTGAGTCAATGGGGAAACATTCAGTTATTCAGTTATGTAGTGACAGTGAAGACAGTATGAAACAATGGTATTTAAAGGTCTATATAGAATTTGATTATCTGCAGACTAACTGCACAGGACATGCTATGATGATCATGCTAAATGATTGCCAGAGCACACTCAAATGTGTATCTCTGGTAGGTAGTAAACAAAATAGTTTGATGTTACAAGGACAGAAAAGAAACTCATTTATTCAAGATAAAGATTGTTGCAACAGCAACGTAGAATTCAAATTACCATTCCAAAAGAATGGCCCCAGGTCTAGCATACATACTACTAATGGTACACATGCATAATGAACTGGTGAACATCAAAGACATCAATAAAACAACAGTGGCTTGCACAAAATGCATGTGCACCATCTAGTCTAATAGTTGCAATTCGCCACTACAAGTACCACTGAATATGCGTAATCCACCACAGTACCAAGATGACATGGGCAGCAAAAAGTACAATTCATTAACAAGTTTATTGAGTACTATGTGTTAGCCTCAGCAAATGCCAATCAGATATAGCACTAAGCATATACCACCACAACAATGATTAGTTCAAACAATCATGCCCATGACAGCTGAAATTGTTGACAACATGACCAGCTTACAATCTAAATATCTAATCTTAATTGGCAGCAAAGAAACCACTGGAGCCATTAAGCTGGCCATCAGATGGATCTTCAATGCATTAACCTTATTCGTTTTAAAATCCCAGGCTACTAATCTAACATGTAGTTCGCTAAGTATGCTAGCATTTCAGATAATCTAGCAATTTAATTTAATCATCGCTGGGGCTGTGCACAGACAGGGGGTTTGGACGCAAGCTACAGAGATCTGGAACGAGTGATTACCCTCAGACGCTCGGAGAGGACGGACGGGGTGATCTGCTTGTACTTGGGCACCTCAGAGATCAGCTTGTCGTAAGTAGCCTGGTCGAACAGCACCGCGTTGTTCACCTTCTCCTTTTGCTTTCCCTTGCTCCACTTCTGCAAAACCAACATGAACTTCTAACCGTGAGAACCCAGAAGCTCTGTTTCCACCAAATCGAAGATTCGGAGAGAAAGGGTCACCTTCTTCTTCTGCTTGCCACCGCCGGACTTGGCGGGCTTCGACGACGGAGGCGGGGCCTTGTCCTTCTTCGGGGCCTGCAAGGAGAGGAGATACACGAGGAGGTTAGCGCGATTTCAAGCAGGTGCGTCCAATAGCCGGTGGGGGAGCGAATGGGCGCACCATCTCAGATGGGGCGGCGGCTCGTCAACGGCGACGGCGGCGTGAGGGAAGGGAGAGGAGAGTCTGCGGCGCCGGCGCTAGTTAGGGTTTTGAGGAGTGAGGTGGGACGGTATATATATAGTGAGCCCGGTGCCTTTTTGGAACGAGGCCAGGAAAAAAGCCCATGGAACGGCCCAATAGAAGATCCGTTTACTCGCTCGGGTCTATTTTGGGCAGAAAATTCATAAAATGGAAAATCAATTTTGTTACTCACGCAAGTAGAGCTACGCAATGAATATATAATATAGGTATACTTTAATATATAAAATTTTTGCTATGAAGGTTTTGCCTTTTCTTTTATTTATTTCAAATCAATATTTAAAAATCATAATAAATTATAAAATCATAAAATCTGGAAAAACAATTTTCTTAGACTTTCATTCATGAGCATATATATTTACACAATAAAGATATATAGGTGTACTATTTAATTTATTGGCGTGATCCATCGAGGTTCGTAGAAATGCGACGCATGATGACGGCAAACCTGTTAAGAAAACCTAACCCCACCTAACCCACGTTTAAAGTTGTTTACTGTGTTATTATCATGGCGCCTCGTAAGTCCAACAAAACTGAATTTCTTATTTTATAATTTTTATGCCAATTTACTATGATTTTTAAAGACGGAAATTAAAATAAAAAAAAGGCAAAACCTTCTAGCAAAAAAAACTTTGTAAAAGTATACCATATTATATATTCATTGGGCGTAGCTCTACTCGTAATGGGAGTCCAAAAATCGTGGATTTTCCTATTTATGAATTTTCATTGATTACCTATGATTTCGGAAAGGTCCGGTAAATAAATAAAAAAAAGAAAACGAAACCGGTGCCACCGTGACGCAAAACCCTCGAGCACTGTAGCGTAAAACCACCGGGCCCAAACTGCCGAGGGGCTAAATCTGCACGGTTTCAAAGTTGGGTGACCCGTTTTTGTCGCTTTTGAGTTGAGGGACAAAAATGAACTTCACAAAGTTGAGGGGCCGTGATTCTTTTTTCGGCGAAAATCTGGCTTTCGGCGAGGTTTGAGTTGTGCTTATGACAGGTATGTCGAGAATTGGTCAGTCTAATAGGTTCCTCTTGGGGCGCCCAAAGGGCCATATGTGAAATGGGGCTCATCTGCGCTCGTCCATCTCTGGATAGCCCATCAGGCCCAAAAGAAGCCCGTCTAAGCAGGAGTGGGATCTCTGCCAGGTGGGACCCCTGCTGGCATAATCAGGCCGCCCAAAATTTGGGCCCCGCCCGCGAAGCCCGCGCCGCCATGGCCCGGCCGCAACGGTCGAACCGCCTCGTGCGCGCCTCCATTACTAAGGGCCGGCCGCGCGGCGCTGGACGCCATCGCTTCCCGACCACCCCACCGCCGCTCCGCCTCGACCGCGCTCCTGCTCACGCACGCCTCGCTCTCACCCAGGCGGCGCCTCACGCTGGCGGCGGCCGCGCGATGGGGTGCGCGGCGTCGACCGCCGGCGGGGCCGAGCCCCCGGCGGCGAGGATGGGCGCAGGAAAGAGCAGGGGGCGGGAGACAGGGGTCGTCGTCCGGCGGGTCCGGGGGCAGGAGGCGAGGTTGCAAGGTGGCGCCGGAACCCAGGAGCTGGAGGGGACCGCCGCGCGCCGCCGATGTCTGGCGGGCTCGCCGAGCTTCCGGCACTACTGCCAGAAGACGACTGCCGTCGACAAGATCGTGGCCGACACCGACAGCAGCGACGGCTCCGCTAGGATCAAAGGTACTTCAGCAATTTCATGTCTTTGGCTCTCTCCCCTCCTCGTCACCGTGAGCCCTACTGACGCTGACACTACTCGAACCATCCTTCTCTGCAGCGACGGCGCGTCGAAGCTGAGCAATAGGAGCGAAATCTCGTGGGCGACCAGAAGCCACAATGACTCCAACGAGGTACATGATCCATATCATATCCTTCATGCCATCATGCACGAGCTCTGCTAGGTCCTAATGAGTTCTGAACTTTTTATTTTTTGATAAACTATGAGTTCATGGAACATTTAAAGCAATGCTATGCTTTATGCACTCTGCACTGTCAATGTGGAAATGTGGTATATAGAGATATATGGCCATCTGCTAATTGCTGATAAATTAATTAATATACGGGTTTTCCCAACCTAAAAGAGGAAACAAATGGCTTAAAAGTTCAGTGGCTTGTCGGCCGTCGCTGCCGCTTGGGCACAACTTGTTTGGCCGACAAAGAAGCAAAACCTTCGCCGCCTCCTCGCTGCCGCGCTCGGCTGCAAACTCTGAAGCCTGATCAGGCATGCGCTGTATGGGATCTTCTGCATTTTACTGCATGTCTTAGCTTGTCGAAAAACACAACACGCATGTGGCTCATTGTATCATTCCTGTTAATTTTCAATCTCCGTTAGTTCTTCCTAAGCTAACCCTGTATTTGAGAAATTGATTCTGTAATGTTGCCGGAGCATCAGCTCTGGACTGTTCCTGTTGTAGAGAAAATACAAAATTAGTTTTTGGGGAAAGAAGGACAATCTGAAATTCATCCAAGCTTTTGCGTAATTTGATTATCTGTACTTTTTGAATTATGCGC